>JAJSOF020000039.1:13928726-14061867 GCA_025594305.2 Periplaneta americana | reverse complement strand
CAGGTACTAGATGCTCTTCTAGAACGTCCTCGATATACCGGACAGAATTTAGTGCTGGGGAACAATTACGAGGTCCGTAGGATTGTTGTAGGGGAAACTCGGCAAATTTGGCAATATTCTTGTATTTCTTTTATTGCCAAATTTCCTCCTGAGTTTTAAGAACTTCAATGACACGATCATAGAGTGCAACATCTGCGTGTGCTTTTAGTTCTCGTTTCATCCGAATCCGCGCATTATAGTGGCAGATATTGTTACTAATAGAAAGAAGCGTTGAATACTTCCTGTTGACGTGGTGATTGTGTGGACGTGTGTATACAAAGACGGAAAGAAAAGTGTTGTTCATTACCTACGTTTGTTTGTGCATTACATATCAAAAGCTGAGATTCCTTATTATAAGGTAATTAATATTTTCTGTTAATAACTCATCAGGCCTTAGTTCGTTTTATGTTCTTCTTAGCAAAAAATGTCTTCTCCAGGGTAGTGTGAATTAGCCGTTTTCCTTTATAGTGGTATATTGCTGCTCTCTTTGAACAAGAATGTGTACTCGATGGTAAAATTTAAGAATAGGGACGTATGAGGGATTTTTACAGTCTTCAATGCAGCACTGTGTGGTGTGTTGCAGATATGCCAGGGGAACGAGGACATTATTCTGAAAAATATTCCAAAGATGATTTGCGGGCTGCGGTTGGGAGTGTTTTGAAAGTTAGATGGTCGACTTATAGGGCTTCTAAGAAGTACAATGTGCCCTTTAACAACTTAAAGAGGCTTCTGTATGCATCCTCAGGACCCGATCACGTTGTCATTCCCAAGAAAGGAATACCCCTAGCTCTAACCGTTGAGGAAGAACAAAAACTGGTGACATATGTAATCAAAATGCAAGAACTTGGGTTTGGGCTATCGACAACAAAAATTAGGAGAAAACCCTTCAATTTTTTTCTTGGTTTTGTTTTGTGTTTATGGTATTTAGTGATTTCCTGTCCCAGTAAATTAAGTCTTATAAACCTTGTACCACTGTTTTATTTTGAAAAAATTATTTTTTAATTGCATTGCCAAATTACCCCTGTACTGTTGCCAAATTATCCTGATGAAGTACCAAATCTGGAAACATGTCATTTGTTATTTATTAGTGTGTTATGTGTAAAGTAATTTAGATTTGTAGAATTTTCTTTTAGAGGTTTATTGGGATTTAATGTTTAAACACATTCCATAATAGAGGAATATTTAATTTCAGAATATGTAACTACAAACTGTGTCAAAATACAAAATACTGCCAAATTAGACGAGTCTCCCCTACATATTTCCGGCCCATACCATTATGGAACCTCAACCGAATCTATCAATTTCCTGTACAGCTCGTACAGAAATTCTTTGTCCTGGCCGTCCCCACACCCTTAAACGACCATCACAAAGTGTAAGACGATACTTGGATTCGTCCAAAAAGAGCACAGACTGTCACTGGTTCAGGTTCCAATCCACATGGTTTTCAGAAAACGTAAGTCTTGCTGCCTTATTCTCATTTGTCAAACGCTGTTTTTAACAGGCCTTTTTGGACGAATATTCTCTTTCCTTAATCTGTTCCTTACCTTTTGGTCTGAAACCCGGATTCCAGAAGCCATATAGAGGTCATTCTGCAGGTCTCTTGCAGTTTTTGTATTCTGTCGAAGAGCAGATAGGACAATGTATCTGTCGTCCTCGGGGCTTGTTTTACACTTACAGTCCTGGCAGGTCTTCTAAAATACTGACCTGTCTCTCTGTGCCTGTTGTGTAACCTGGACACCACGGAAGAAGAAACCTCAAGCTCGCTAGCCACTTGTCTCAGTGATTGATCTTGTCGTAAAAGAAGTAGAGCATGATACACTTCAAACTCATTTAAATGCCTCATTTTGTCAGAGACTTTAATAAACAAGACAATAATCAGCATTCGTCACTATAATAACGTCAGAAAGCTTAGAAGTTGTTGGTGCTTTCCGTAATCAAAGATTTCTCCATATTTGTTATTTCAGGTAATTACTCTGTAATTAGGCCATGGATCTTTAAAATTTGTATCCGTAGATTAAATTAATGTTCCAATTTACACATTTTCCCATTTTCAGCATCACAGCTTCAAAAAACACTAACTTATTCAATTTATTACAAGTGTTCCTCTAATTGTTTTGAGCAGTGTATATACGTCACTATAGGTACGTTAACAGAAAACAACGATTGAAGTCACACACAGTTTGCGTGCACTCAAAGTTGGGTTCTGGCGTCTTGTCAGCCCACTTGAGGTATGTCGATATCAAGGGAAAAGTTGAGACTGTGTCGGGTGTAGTTCCTGGATAGCTCAGTCGACAGAGCGTTGGTGCGCTAAGCTAAAGGTCTCGGGATCGATACCCAGTCCCGGAACAATTTTTCCCTTGAAATTATTCAGATCTTGTTGTGTTCGCAGAAACATTGCTATGACCTTGTGTCTGCTCTTCACACGCAACAATTTAATTGTATAATTCAACTTGTTCTCTGAATTTGGTCACACTTGTGGGTTTTATTTAAAATTCTTGATATTTTTAATCTGATTTTAATGATCTTAAAATATTTTTCCGTCTTCCTGTAATAAGAAAAGGTAAAAAGCAGCGTTGCATTAGATCTTGTGGACTTAAGTTATCATAATTTCGTACTTTTATCTTTGCAAAGGATGTTGAATTTGTACCAGGATGTTACAATACATTAATTAAAGAGATTAGTTTAAAAACAAAAATCGGACCTAAATAAAAACTAAAGACAATATATAATAAAAAAGTAAAAGTGAATTGCATTGTTGTATTAATATTTATATTGATTATTTAAACTTAAATCAGCTTCTTGTCTATGCAGATGACATGAATATGTTAGGAAAAATCCACAAACGATTAGGAAAAACGGAAATTTTACTGAAGCAAATAAGATCCGATGGGTTTATAGTAAATTCCGAAAAGACAAAGTATATGATTATGTCTTTTGATCAGAATATTGAACGAAATGGAAATATAAAAATTGGAGATTTATCCTTCGAAAAAAATCAAATATCTTGGAGCAACAGTAACAAATCTAAATGACACTCGGGAGGAAATTAAACGCAGAATAAATATGGGAAATGCATGTTATTATTTTGAGAATTTTATCATCCAGTCTGCTGTCAAAAAATCTTAAAGTTAGAATTTATAAAACAGTTATATACAGGTTACAGTTTAAGTTTTCTTTATGGTTTGAAACTTGGACTTCACTTTGAGAGAGGAAAAATGGTTAGGGGTGTTTGAGAATAAGGTGCTTAGGAAAATATTTGGGGCTAAGAGGGATGACTTACAGGAGAATGGAGAAAGTTACACAACACAGAACTGCACGCATTGTATTCTTCATCTGACATAATTAGGAACATAAAATCCAGATGTTTGCGATGGGCAGGGCAAATTGTTAAATCCAGGAATGCATATAGAGTGTTAGTTGGGAGACGGAGGAAAAAGACCTTTGGGGAGGCCGAGACGTAGATGGGAGGATAATATTAAAATGGATTTGAGGGAGGTGGGATATCATGATAGAGACTGGATTAATCTTGCGCAGGATAGGGACCAATGGCGGGCTTATGTGAGGGCGGCAATGAACCTTCGGGTTCCTTAAAAGCCATTTGTAGTAAGTATTTAAACTTAAATAGCTTATATCACAACTATCACGGATATAATTTGAGTTTGGTTAATGCAAAAACTAATAATCAAGAAGGAATGTTGTTGAACTTAATTTTATTTAACATAGAGTTTAAGAAAATAATGTTGTTTGTTGCAGGGCTTTGTCACTTAAGTTCAAAACAACACACGCACCCCCAGGGGACACGTTAGTGCATAGAGGTGACGTACTTACATCTCTGTACTTCATTGCGCGTGGCTCCATTGAGATCCTCAAAGATGACATTGTCATGGCCATTTTGGGTAAGTCTTCGTTTTTTTGTTTACTCTCTTATAAAAAAATTACATTTTTAATTGCCGTCACTCTACAGAAGGCCAGCTCTGTTAGTATATGAATTTCTTTTAGCGGCAAATATGTTGATAATTGTATCATCATTGTTTATAATTTACAACTGAAAGTTTTGATTATATCTGTAGATCAGTCATTTCTCGAAATTATTGTTAGGGGTAACATTATAACTGACGCTCGCAAATTATCTTTCTTAGAAACAAGAGTGCCATTAATGCTTTAAGGGTATATGTACGTGAACGACCGCAATTATTATCAGAAAATGCAGGCTCTAAATTTCTAAACTTTTATAAGGAAATGAACTCACAATTTGACAAAAATTATAAGGTATCACAACAAGACTTATCAGAACTTAAATATCTGATAAATTTATAAAAAAGGTTACTAATAATATTTTTAAGAATTCACTTTTTACTTTAAATTAAATTTTCCAAAATTTGAAAATTTTCACACATAATATTTCATAACTCCGCAAACCATTAGAGATGAAATTCTGAAATTTTGTACACTGATTTAACATGAATTTATGCAAAAGGTAGACTACAATAATGCCCATTTCTTTAAAAACAGAAAAATTAGTTCCCAAAAGAGTATATAAATTTTAATATTTTCTATATCTAGGACAAATAAAAAATTAATTGTTTTAAAATAAACAACTCTACATGTCTGAGAGTAGTCTACTTTACAGAAATAAGTGTTTATTACATGCAGGAAAAATATTAAAGATGTCAGAGAGACCATAACAATGTTATGGTTACCAAATTATATGAGTGCAAAATTTCCTTTTTTTATTTTTCATACTCTGATAAAACTGGTTTGAAAAATATTATTTGTAATCTTTTTTATACTTTCATCAGATATTTAAGTTCTAATAAATCTTGTTGTGGTACCTTGTAATTTTTGTCCAATTGTTAGTTCATTCCCTTATAAAATTTTAGAAATTTAGAACCTGCATTTTCCGATAATATTTGTGGTCGTTAAAGTATATATACCCTTAAGATTGTCAGCAACATCTGTGCATCGTTCTTTCTTAAAAAAAAAAAATAAAATAAAAATACATAGTACATTATGCAACGAGCCTATAATGATAGTAATTAAGACGCGAGGATTTATGAAACGAGCGCAAGCGAGTTTCATAATTTTCATACGAGCGTGTTAATTACCATTATAGTCATGTTTCATACGACTTTTATGCTCGACCATATTTCCTACTTGAAATTATTCATAAGTATTCATTTTATTCTTATGTGACTGGGGAGCGAACTGACCTTGTGCAATCTAGTAAATTGTGAGGTGTGCGCAGACGCGAAAGTATTGATTTTTTTTCCGGGCAACGAATGTCGACGACCTTAATATAACCTAGGGAGTAAACATGATATAACCTTGAAATTGAATTCGACATTGAAAAACGAGATGAAATTGAATTCGACATTGACAAAAAACATTGAAAAAGATGACAAATTGAATTTATTTGAATATTATTTACAATCAACGCTAATTATTATAGTAACAGAACATAACCTTCTGCGACAGTATTGGATTTCCAGCCTGCGTGACGTTTTGCTAGTTGTCTTTTGATTGCATATCCGAGAATAATCGAAAACCTGAACTTTAATGAATAGGTGTACTTTAATGACATGCATTAAAGGACTGCTACCAGGTGTATAATTACTACATTTCGGCGTGGTCGAGCATAAAATAAATTATCGGTTTCATAACACTATATTGGATTTACCCCGCTTTACAATGATTAAAATTTGTAAAAACCATATCATATCTACGCGAGACTGTAACTTAGTGGTATCACGAAATCAGCACGGCAACTTAGGGGAGAGTTGGGTAGTATCGGACATCGGGTAATATCGGACAGTGAGTTTCTTTCATCTACCACTAGATGATAGTATCTGAATGACATGGTTACGTTTCTATGATCAATCAATCAATCAATCTTCTTAATGTGTCCAGCTGTTTGCTGACAACATAAAGTCCAATATAGTCCACTGTAGTCTATACCACATATAATATTGAATGGGATTATTGTTAAATACAGTGAAACATTTAAAAATCTTGGCATTTTTATGGATAGCGATCTAAATTGGAACACTCAAGTAACACACATTTGCAAAAAAATATTTTCTCAACTTCACTCCTTGTTTCATATGAAAGAATTTCTACCTCTTAGTCTCAAAAAAGAATCTTATTCAGACGCTTGTAATGCCCCATTTTGATTATTGCGATTCCTTGCTAACTAATGTAAGTTCATAGCTGAGAGACTACAACGTGTTCATAATGTGTGCATACGATTCATCTGCAATACTCGTAAATTTGACCATATAACACCTTCCCTCCAGTTACTTTCATGGGTGCGTCTGAAGGAACGAAGAACAATACATTCACTGTCTCTTCTGTTTAGAATCATGCATACTTCTACTCCGAATTATCTGGTGTCGCGCTTTCAATTTCTTACAACTCTTCGAAACCGACATCAAGCACTTCTTTCTATCCCTCATCATAGAACGTCTTTATACTCATCTTCTTATACTGTAGAAATACCTCGCCTCTGGAATTCGTTACCTAATGACGTCAGGGACTGCCGGACTTTATCACAATTCAAAATTAAATTGGAAAATGTCTTAGTTAATGTTTTTAGGTATTGCTATAAGTATTGATTTGTGTTTTTCTAGATTAAAATTGCAAGTTTCTTGTTTATGTTAGTTAATCAGTTAGTATACAATTAATTATGATACTTAATCACTCTTTTAAAGTTTGTGTGACTGCAACCTGTGTATATTTTGTGTGGCTTCACTTTGTTTATAGTGTTTTTTCTCTCTCTCTTTATTTTATGTGTAGCTTTACTTTGTATATAGTGTATTTTTTTCTGTTTATTTCTATTATTGTAGTTGTATTCCTGGTGTTGTGGAAGAGGAGGCCTGATGGCCTTAACTACACCAGAATAAATAAATAAATAAATTGTCATTTTCCCTACAACTAAAATCCCTTATTTTGGCTAATGACTCCAGTCAAATGCCTCTGCATTAAATAAATACATACAATTCCTTACTTACTGTAATACTTTCTACATCCGTGCCTGAGCGCTTGGTTGTCGTACAGTTACATACCATGTTTTACAGCAGAGCACGCGGCATATCGAATACCTTCAAAATCATAAGCTGCCGTGTTGATTTTGTGACATCACTGGACTAGTCAATAAGAGCCGACCATTAGTTTTCAAGTGTCCTGCATTGGAAATCCACCAACGTGATGATGATGGTGATAATGATGACGATGACAGTAATGATGATGTTGACAGTAATGATGATATTATGATAACCAATATGATTATGATAAATTGGGAATAAAGTAGTAGGTTAAAAAACTTCAACGTGTACGTAATATTTGTGTCCGATTTATTTTCAATATCCGCCGACATGATCATATATCGGAATATTTTCTACGACTCTCCTGGCTCCGCTTGCAAGATCGACGTTTAGTACATTCTCTTTGCCTGCTATATCGAATTATACATGATTCCACACCCAACTACCTTGCCTCTCGGTTTACTCTCCTAGCTTCACATCATAATCGTAATACACGTTCACAGCACAATCTGTTGCTATCAATACCACGTCATCAGACATCTCTGTACTCAAGTTCTTTCTCAATAGCCATGGCCCGCTCATGGAATTCGCTGCCGCTGGAAATCAGGGGTAGTCTTAGTCCTCAGTTGTTTAAAATTAGGTTGTTTAGATATATTTTAAATGCAAAAATTATTTTAGGTATAATTTTTATTTATCATTATTATTATTATTATTATTATTATTATTATTATTATTATTATTATTATTATTATTATTTTACACAGTCATTACTTTATTTAAGTTAATACTTGTGTACTAGAATGTATTTTCCTGTTTGTGATTATGTATTCAGTCTCTTTCTTATTATATATGTTTTATTATTGTTATTTTAAAGTTAATACTGATTGTGTCTATCATTCAATCAATCTTTTTACTTAATTATGTTTATTATTATTTTTAACGTAATATTTGTATACCGGTATGTATTTTTCTGTATGTGATTTGACCCTGGTTGAGTGGAAGAGAAGGCCTGATGGCCTTAACTCTGCCAGGGAAAATAAAACTATTATTATTATTATTATTATTATTATTATTATTATTATTATTATTATTATTATTATTATTATTATTATTATTAGGTTAACCATTTCTAAAAATGTTTAATTGTTACGATAATTTCCTGGCATTTCATGTGGTAAGCCTTCTTTCTTGGCAATTCAGGGAAGGATGACATCTTTGGGGAGAACCCATGTTTGCACCCAACGCTGGGCAAGTCGTCGTGTAATGTCCGAGCCCTCACTTACTGCGACTTGCACAAGATTCATCGCGATGACCTTCTGGATGTGCTGGATCTGTACCCGGAGTTCTACCAGTCCTTCTCCAACAACCTGGAGATAACCTTCAACATGCGAGATGTGAGTATAAACAACCTTCTGTTTATGGAACTTCAGAAGATAATTTACAACGTTTGGTTTACAACTTTAATCAAATGGCAGAAAGTTTCAATATGGAAATTTCAACTGACAAATCTAAAGCGATGGCGTTTTTAGGAAAGAAACCAGTACGTAGGAAAATTTGCATAAATAATAAGTAGGGACCGGATTTTTATGTAATTACATATTATATTCCTTTCAACCTAACCGTATATAAATAACAAATCTTCGCGAATCTTGTAATTACCATTAGTATATTAAAATTTGATACTACATATTTTTACATATTTACCCCACATTACATATTATGGCTTGGTATTACATAAATCTACATATTTAGGGGTTTTATTCATTTTACTTCTCTAAAAGGAAAAAAAAAAAAAAACTTTCTGCTGGGTAACTTTACAATTTGAAATACACAGATTTAAAAGCCTTTTTACCTAGTATTAGTATTAGTATTTATTTATTTATCCTGAAAGGATATATTTCAGGACGAAACATAACTTTCTTAGTTCCAGGAATCAATAGTGACACTCACCCCATACCACCCACTGTAAATATGAGTGAACAAAAGGCAAACTTTCTTATGCTATTGTAAAAATCACTCAGAAAGTAGCGTTGCTTTTATGCGGTGGACTGGGACGAGGACGACATGATTTGTCTTAAACTATTGTTCTGCACACGTCTTAAAAAGCCGTTCCCATGCAATTTGTAACCTTACCCACCCTCTTCCTAATCCTTCCAGGGAAAACCCGTGTCAAGTCTGGCATGAGCCGCAATAAAGTAGCCGACTTTTGAAAAGAAGTTGAAGTAAAGGAACAAACTGGAAAGATGTTGGAAGATTAAAATAAATAGCTTTTCAGGCTATTGCTTGACCTCTTTACTTTAAATTTAGTAGACCTATACGGAAATGGGATTTTCCGAGCAATTAGAAAGTATGGTTCTCGGCTGGAATAATCCTACCCTTCTGAATGAGACAAAATGTCACTTTTCAAACAACAGTTTGTAAATGCCTATAGTTTGAGGTTTAGCAGGTATACAGGGAGCAGCTAAAATGCATGTGTCCCACATCTCATCTTATTTTCTCCTAATCCAGTACAGCGAAACAGTGCTTGCAGTACTGTTGTGTCATTCATTTCACTCAGTTCTCTAGTTTTAGTACTTACAGTATAAAATGCAAGTGAGTTTATCTACTGCTTTTAACTAACTAAAATGGCCCTATATCTTCAACCATAACGACAAAAATAAAATCATGGATTGCAATGGACGAAGCTTTCACTACAGATGGAAAAATAGTAATGTGTCAAGTGTGCGGTAAAAAAGTCGGGTGCTCTATGAAGTCACAACTGGAGAGTCTTACCTATCCTATACCTGCCAGATATTGATATTAAATATTTTCATGATTTTACATATTTTGGTACATATTCAGCTTATTTTTCTTACATAAATATGTACATATTTCATAACTTGATATTACATAAAAATCCTGTCCCTAATAATAAGATCATCGAACAAGTTAAAAATTTTAGCTATCTCGGTTACCAAATTTCATATGAAGAAGAAAAAGATTTGAATGAGAAAATTATTAAATTCAACAGAGCAATGGGGATAATTAATCAGATATTCAAACCGACCTTAGTACATAAACACACGCGCACCAGAATTTATAAAACATTGGCCAGACCTATACTCTGTTTTGGTAGTGAAGCTTGGACGATTCGTAATATTGATTCACAAAGATTAACGGCGGCAGAAATGAGATTTATGCGTCGAACAGCGGGATACACGAGAATGGATCACATTAGAAATTTTGACATTATGAAAGAACTGCAGATTGAACCGATTACGGAATACCTACAGAAATACAGACAAAACTGGAGATCACATGTTATCAGAATGCCTCGTTCTAGAATTTTAAATTGTCATCATGTGGCCAAGAGATCCTTGGGCAGACCGTTCAAGGGTTGGCAAGAGACCGTAACGGGCCACTAGGCCCAATACATGCAAGGATGAATAATAATAATGAACTTACTGGCTTTTAAGGAACCCGGAGGTTCATTCCTGCCCTCACATAAGCCCGCCATTGGTCCCTATCCTGAGCAAGATTAATCCAGTCTGTATCATCATATCCCACCTCCCTCAAATCCATTTTAATATTATCTTCTACGTCTATGCCTCCCAAAGGTCTTTTCCCTCCGGCCTCCCAACTAACACTCTATATGCATTTCTGGATTTCCCCCATACGTGCTACATGCCCTGCCCATCTCAAATGTCTGGATTTAATGTTCCTAATTATGTCAGGTGAAGAATACAATGCGTGCAGCTCTGTGTTGTGTAACTTTCTCCATTCTCCTGTAACTTCATCCCTCTTAGCCCCAAATATTTTCCTAAGCACCTTATTCTCAAACACCCTTAACCTATGTTCCTCTCTCAGAGTGAGAGTCCAAGTTTCACAACCATACAGAAGAACCGGTAATATAACTGTTTTATAAATTCTAACTTTCAGATTTTTGGACAGCAGACTGGATGATAAGAGCTTCTCAACCGAATAATAACAGGCATTTCCCATATTCATTCTGCGTGTCATTTATATTTGTTACTGTTGCTCCAAGATATTTGAATTTTTCCACCTCTTCGAAGGATAAATTTCCAATTTTTATATTTCCATTTCGTACAATATTCTCGTCACGAGACATAATCATATACTTTATCTTTTCGGGATTTACTTCCAAACCTGTCTCTTTACTTGCTTCCAGTAAAATTCCCGTGTTTTCCCTAATCGTTTGTGGATTTTCTCCTAACATATTCACGTCATCCGCATAGACAAGCAGCTGATGTAACCCGTTCAATTCCAAACCTCTCTGTTATCCTGGACTTTCCTAATGGCATACTCTAGAGCAAAGTTAAAAAGTAAAGGTGATAGTGCATCTCCTTGCTTTAGCCCACAGTGAATTGGAAACGCATGTGACAGAAACTGACCTATACAAACTCTGCTGTACATTTCACTGGGACACATTTTAATTAATCGAACTAGTTTCTTGGGAATACTAAATTGCATAAGAATATCATATAAAACTTCTCTCTTAACCGAGTCATATGCCTTTTTGAAATCTATGAATAACTGATGTACTGTACCCTTATACTCCCATTTTTTCTCCATTATCTGTAGAATACAAAATATCTTATCAATGATGAATACATATACCAGAAGAAACTACTCGATCCGCTGTACGTTTGGGAACAAAAATGTGCTGCCTGATTATTATACATTCTTTGAATCAGTAACGTACTCTACTTCAATGTCGCCGTGCTGGGTAGGCAACTTCTCCTCCATGGCTGTAGTGCAGGGGAACTACACGAAGGCTAGCTTTTCCCATTTCTTTGTTACGCGTCTTTATGCTAAGATAGAATTTGTGTAAGCTGTTAATCCTACAAAATAAACTTAATTGACCTTAATTCAAATTAGCATTAAATTCTTGTGATAATTGTCGAAGTTTTTCGTTGGAGGCTTTTCTTCTTTCTTCATCTCTGAGTATTAAAAAAGAAAACACACATACTTCTAAATTACCTTTAAAAATGAAAATGTGTAGTGAAATTAAATATACGATCAATAAAAGTAGAATAATAAAAGAGAGATGGAGGGAGATAGGGTGAAAGAAAGCAGAAGATGGGAAAAGAAGGGAGAGGTAATGGAAACAAAAATTGTATTTTAATTTCTTATCGAGAAATACAATTTAACGCAAGTGCAAATACGACCTATGGAACATAGACAGCTTATAAGAAATTATCAAAATTTTCAACAGAAGACACTTTTACTTGCATCATCAAACATACTACACTTTTCGTTCGAAGGACTGCAGTTCTTCCGTTGATAGGTAGTTTTTAATAGGAACAGCTTTACCTGCGGCCGCATTAAATGTGAGAAGATTGAAGTCAATATTCTGGCCCAGTTTGAAATTAAAGCCATTGTGAAGGAACTGGAAGCAGCTAGGTTCATCTCTGTGGCGACTGATTCCTCCAATCACAAGCATTTGAAAGTTGTTCCTGTCCTTGTGAAGTATTTTTTTTTTTTTTGTTATCTATATATATAATTTGAACTGGTAATGGAAATTACGGGAAAACGGCTGAACGGATTTTAATAAATGACCCCTCATTTTGAAGCTTGGAACCCAAAGTTTTTCAGAAAAATAATAGTTTTTAGTAAAATGTCAATTTTTGAACATAATTTTCCTATTTTCCAAAATCCATCTGTCGTCAGTATTGAGAACTAGCTAAACTAGCTAATTACATTTCAGAATAAAACAAAACACACACTACAGTAAACAATATTACACGAAGGCCATGATCTGCAAGAATGCTGACATATTTAGAGTTCAAATTAAATTGGTTATTAAAAACTTAACTTACTAAAAATAATTTACAGGTTCGATTCTGCGGTGTGTAATTTTCTGGGTACAGCTGTGTATTGGATATTAAAAAGTACAAAACTTGAGGTGGTTTGATGACATTATTACCATTAGAAATTAAATATTATTGTAATTAATGCCATGATGTGACTATTTTTCATTAATTATACATATTAATGCTATATTGACGATATGAAAGTGAAACGTTTTGGGGTTATTTAAGTAGATATAGAGAATAACTTAAATTAGATTTTGATTTCTATATTTTACTGAGTGGCGGCTATATAGTATATATAGTATATGTTACTGAAAGCTATAAAACTTACGTAAGATAATAATATTATTAAAAATGAAATATTTTTATAGTTATTAATCAAGTGGGGTTGGGTCTTTTTCATATATTTAATGGCGGTGTGGTGTAGATTTTATATGCGTGGTTCTCTTCAGTATTGGCTCGAGAGAGAGAGAGAGAGAGAGAGAGTATCTTTCATTGTTATGGAAGCAAATAACTTTCCGAATGTCTGGTATTCTTCATTGAAAATAAATCTGAAAAATGTTTATTTGAACGTCTAATGAACTTAGTTTGCAGCATTTGCTGCACAAGCCACTAGTAATATAGATAACGAAGTAAAGATAATTGAATTTAGTTTGTACTGCTAATCTCACTGAGAAAGAATTAGATGTTAATAGCGTGTGGGAAAATATCAGAGATAGTATCAAAATTGCAGCTGAGCAGAGCATAGGTTATTATGAAACTAAGAGAAAGAAACCATGGTTTGATGAAGATTGTTGCATGGTAGTAGAAAGAAGGAAACAGGCAAAATTGAAATTCTTACAGGATCCAGTTGAGGAGAAGAGAGATAATTATTTCAATGAAAGACGGGAAGTAAGTCGTACACTTAGGAATAAAAAGAGAGGTTACTTGAAGGAAAAACTGAATGAGGTAGAAACAAATAGTAAGAATAAAAACATTCGAGATTTATATAAGGGTATAAAGGAATTTAAGAACGGATATCAGCCAAGGTTAAACGTGATCAAAGATGAGAATGGTGACTTGCTTGCAGACTCTCCATCAATCCTAAACAGATGGAAAAACTATTTTGCGCAACTACTAAATGTACATAGGCCAAATAGAAATGATCGGGACGAAATTGAAATACAAACTGCTGAGCCATTTATATGAACCCACGCTTTCAGAAGTCGAAATTGCGATAGAAAATCTGAAAAAGTACAAGTCTCCAGGTATCGATCAAATTCCAGCAGAATTAATAAAAGAGGGTGGAAGTGCATTATATAGCGAAATTTATAAACTTGTACTTGCTATTTGGGAAAAGGAAATTGTACCAGAACAATGGAAGGAGTCCATAATTGTACCTATTTTTAAAAAGGGGGACAAAACCAACTGTGGTAACTTTCGAGGAATATCACTTTTGTTGACGTCGTACAAAATTTTGTCCAATATTCTTTTGAGAAGACTAACTCCGTACGTAGATGAAATTATTGAGGATCATCAGTGTGGTTTTCGGCGTAATAGATCGACTATTGATCAGATTTTTGTATTCGACAGATAATGGAGAAAAATGGGAGTATAAGGGTACAGTACATCAGTTATTCATAGATTTCAAAAAGGCATATGACTCGGTTAAGAGGGAAGTATTATATGATATTCTTATTGAATTTGGTATTCCCAAGAAACTAGTTCGATTAATTAAAATGTGTCTCAGTGAAACGTACAGCAGAGTCCGTATAGGTCAGTTTCTATCTGATGCTTTTCCAATTCACTGCGGGCTAAAGCAGGAGATGCACTATCACCTTTACTTTTTAACTTCGCGCTTTAATATGCCATTAGGAAAGTTCAGGATAACAGGCAGGGTTTGGAATTGAACGGGTTACATCAGCTTCTTGTCTATGCGGATGACGTGAATATGTTAGGAGAAAATACACAAACGATTAGGGAAAACACGGAAATTTTACTTGAAGCAAGTAGAGCGATCGGTTTGGAAGTAAATCCCGAAAAGACAAAGTATATGATTATGTCTCGTGACCAGAATATTGTACGAAATGGAAATATAAAAATTGGAGATATATCCTTCGAAGAGGTGGAAAAATTCAAATATCTTGGAGCAACAGTAACAAATATAAATGACACTCGGGAGGAAATTAAACGCAGAATAAATATGGGAAATGTGTGTTATTATTCGGTTGAGAAGCTCTTATCATCCAGTCTGCTGTCCAAAAATCTGAAAGTTAGAATTTATAAAACAGTTATATTACCGGTTCTTCTGTATGGTTGTGAAACTTGGACTCTCACTCTGAGAGAGGAACATAGGTTCAGGGTGTTTGAGAATAAGGTGCTTAGGAAAATATTTGGGGCTAAGAGGGATGAAGTTACAGGAGAATGGAGAAAGTTACACAACACAGAACTGCACGCATTGTATTCTTCACCTGACATAATTAGGAACTTGAAATCCAGACGTTTGAGATGGGCAGGGCATGTAGCACGTATGGGCGAATCCAGAAATGCATATAGAGTGTTAGTTGGGAGACCGGAGGGAAAAAGACCTTTAGGGAGGCCGAGACGTAGATGGGAGGATAATATTAAAATGGATTTGAGGGAGGTGGGGTGTGATGATAGAGACTGGATTAATCTTGCACAGGATAGGGACCGCTGGCGAGCTTATGTGAGGGCGGCAATGAACCTTCGGGTTCCTTAAAAGCCATTTGTAAGTAAGTAAGTAATCTCACTGAGAATTTAGTATCGTATAAGAGCGTCCTGGTTTCTATTTCCAAAATCTGTTCATCCTGTTTATAACTATAATTCACCAGCAATGGAAATAGTCTAACGAAAACTGCGTTATGTTTCTGCAGGAAGAGTTGGCAGGTGTGGACCCTAGGGCGGCGCACCACCGCACAGGGGCCATCGTGTCTCGCTCCAGCTCGCAGGACAGGGAATCTGATGTGCGGAAGTTCGCGTTCAGACCGCCGCGGCGCCGGGGTCACCACCCCATGTCGTCCAACATGAACGGAGGTGGGGATGCTGCCTTGGCCAACAGCCGGGAGTCCAGTGACGACGGCAGTGACTAGTAAGTGAAGCAGTTTGATTAAACGGAAGTCACGCCAACAGGCCTTCAAAATAAAGAATTTAAGTTGACAAGCCTTTCAGTCTATGATTTTCTATGATTATAAATCGTAATGCAGATCTGAGAGGTCCCAGGTTCGATTCCCGGTGCTGGAACGAATTTTTCTGTACTTAATAGGCATCTACATATTGACTACTAACAAAACCTACTATTATTACTGCTGCTGCTGCTTCTGCTACTATAGTAAATATTATGCAATAATAATTGCAATGAATTTTGTAAAATGTTACTGAAGCCAGGAAAAACAAGAGTTGACATTGTAAAAGAAAATACGTAAACAGGCAATGATTATCAACATGTAAATAATAAAATGTAAGCAATTTTACAAACCTAGTCAGTGAGATGCATAGCCCTTCAGACAGCCCAGAGTACCCTTGAGTGTACGCAAACCATAGAGTTTATACCACTGTCTAGAGCAGGCGTCTCAAGGCCAATGCATAAAAGTTGTTACAGAGAGCAAGTGTAGATAGCGTAGTCAGCTGAAGAGATAAGCGGAATACCCGAAGATAGCCGATCGCTGATTAATGTCACACGCATGAGCGAGCTAAGTTGTAACTGTCGCGGGAGAAATTCCACAAAGCTGCGCTTTTGAGCTGTACTGTCACAATAGACGGTTGTTTTCGGAAGGAATTTCGTAAGTAGTTTGCAGTAATAATAATAATAATAATAATAATAATAATAATAATAATAATAATAATAATAATCTTGCAGTGTAGGCTTTCACGGCCGGAGTCTATAGATGTAGATTCATTTTCCGGGCTGAGAGGCCGTGGTCTATTAGTTGGTTTTATACCAGACGTTTCGTCTGCAACTGCGGCAGACATCTTCAGTGGAGTGGTATCCGAGGTCGCAAGACTCTTCTCGGCGTACCTGAGGCAACTGATCCTGTGTCTGGTTGTGCGGGCGTATTTATAGTGCGGCTCGCGGGCCGAGGCCTGTTGTCGCTGCGGTCCGCACCGCTTTGTTCGCTGCTCCCGTTCTGGGTTCCGTCCTTTTGTTGTAGTGGCTTCTTATCTGTTCTGTTTAGGACCGGGTACCAACACTTGTTTAGCTTTACGCCTTCTTCCTTGCGATTAAAGTTGTTGTTATGTTTATGTATTTCGATCGCTTCTCTATGTAGACGGGGGAAGAAGTGCGTCGTCGTGCTCAAGATGTCCGTGTCCTTGAATCTTATGTTGTGATCGCCCTCTTGATAGGCATGTGCTGCCACTGCCGATTTGTCTAAGGCGGCAATTCCTATTATGTTCTGTCAGTCTCGTCCTGACGCTCCGCTGTGTAGTACCGATGTAGACCTTCCCACACGAACACGGAACACGACAACAGGCCTCGGCCCGCGAGCCGCACTATAAATACGCCCGCACAACCAGACACAGGATCAGTTGCCTCAGGTACGCCGAGAAGAGTCTTGCGACCTCGGATACCACTCCACTGAAGATGTCTGCTGCAGTTGCAGACGAAACGTCTGGTTAAAACCAACTAATAGACCACGGCCTCTCAGCCCGGAAAATGAATCTACATCAATAATAATAATAATAATAATAATAATAATAATAATAATAATAATAATATATGTATTTATTTTATAATTATATACTATCAATGAGTAAAAAGAAGATATCTGAAGCATGAAGAACCACACATGTTACGTAATTATTTAAGCACAAGGAACTGGCCACCTTACTCCATTATCTCCTGGCCTAGTTGCCTCATAAATGGTGCCTTGTTGGTATCACTTATGAGGTTCAGACCTGTCTTCGAACAGTTGACTAAACAATAACAATATTTCACTTCTAGTAAATGGTTTTTGATTTCGCTCTTTTTTTAAGTTTACACTATATTTAATAGAATAAAATTCAATTAAATAATAATAATAATAAAATTAAAATTCAACTTGTTGGCTGTTAAAGTAAGTATTCTTACGTTACGCTAATATTAATATATTAATTACAATAATAGTTAAATGATATGTTTCGTAATGTTTTCAATAATTACAAATAACCTAAACATCCAAGAAATTCACAAACAATTATTTTAAATTAGAACTATTCAAATCTTAAATCTGGTTTCAAATTCTTTTCTCAAGTCCTTCAGTACTTCATTATATTTATTACACTGGTCTTGATTCAAATTACGTAACAATTTTAGATTAATAAAGTGGTAACAGTTACCCACTGAAACTTGCGTCTCCCACAATTTTGCTTTCCCTACGAAAGATTTTATTTCTTCATACATTTGCGGTAATAAGGACATTCTTTCTCGGAGATGGAGACAACATCGTAGCGGTTGCAGATGTCTATTCAAACGTCGCGGTCATCCGGAGATACACGAACTGCTCCCGCATCTTGTTCCACTCTTACATTGAAAAAGAGAAAGAGGAGGAAGTGCTCCGAGAAGGCCCTATTGAGACGTCTGGTCTAGAGTGTCAAGTTTCTGGTTTTTTTACTGGATGTGTAGTATTTTCATGTCAGTGCTTTTGTTGCTGTAGTCATGATTGGAGTTCGTGATGTGTTCTGCGTAGTTTGGTTATGGCTGTGATATCATTTAGATCTTGTCATTGCCAGTTTTACTGGAGTAATGGATACATTCTGTTATTTGATGCAGTGAGAAGTCCGGACATGGAATCCTGGAGTTCTCAACAGATAAGGCTGGTCAGGATGTGACGCCCCTGAACCTGGAGTTCGGCGAGGATGACAAACAGCAGCACAAATCAGGTGGTGGACCACTCAACTCCATCGCAGGTAAGTTCTGCACAGCACACCACACTTCCAGGCATGAGTTGGCACTTACACTTAAGCTCAGATATTTAATGTAGGTAAATAATAATATACATCATATGTTATTATTCCGTATGTCACGAATTTTAATATTTATTCAAATTCATTTTATTTGAAGGTCCAGTCTTACTCATAAAATTCAGAGATAAAATTGTTCCATATTGTTTTTGCAGTATTTTCAGCCAGGAGTTCATGTGGCAATGTGGGTAAATTTCTTACAATCATAATATGTTCACTTGATTCAAGTGACGTTTTAATTGTTGTGACGTAAATGTATTATTAGATATTAGGTTTGTTCCAGCATGGTTCAGAATCGATTCTGAACTGCCTGCTCATGTCCAGAAGCTCAATATGCGTTCCAACAAGACTAGAACTGATTCTGAACCGATTCTGAACTCCCAGTTACCTGTTCCAACATGCTTTAGAACTCGTTCGGAACAAATGAAATTGGTTCTCGATTAAGAATAGGAACTGGGAATTCAGAACTGTTGTCGCATGCGCAGATGGTTTAATCTGAAATATATTTCGAGACTAGGCAGATTAAAATAAAAAAATAGTCCATCATGAGTAATTTGGAAGCTGATAATGTTATATTATATGACAGATTAAGTTTGGAAGATGAATATAATTTTAATACGAGAAGAAACTCCGAAGGCTGTGAAAGAACACTTCAAGAAATGTTTCAACAATGTAAAATTCCGAACTAGTTCTGAGACCGTACACAACTGCCGCATGTGTCGAAAGGAGTTTAGAATAATTAGTTCTGAATGCGTTCTTGCTTGCTGGAACAAATCTATCGTATCTGTTCATAGAAGTAGGAAGTGAGGTTATTGTTTTAACTGCTTACCAAAATATGAGTATGGGTTCCTATTCCTGTAGACTTCAGACAACCTTAGAGGTACCTATATTGAATAGCAGCGAAGTAGAAGTAGACGCCTGACCTGTAGGTTTTCATTGATAATGCAGCAAGTTATAGAAGGTGCTGTATGATATGCAGACATATTTAAGAGCATATAGATATAAAATCATAATTTCACTGCGAATATTATAGTAAAGCTAACAAGCTACTTGCATGTAACTAGTAATTCCAGGACCTGAATCAGTGTAATTCTGTTTTCTTGAAGTCTTAATGAGACTATCCATATATTTTGTAAATATGAGATAAACTCTCTCTTTGAGGTAACCCTATAAAAAAAATGGAACAGATGCACCCATCACAAAAAAGGTCAGCGGAAGTTTTGGTTCAATTAGCGTTTGTAGGATTCGATATTCGATAAGCATTAAATGCTACCAAATTTAAAAATTAAAGAAAAAGATTTAAACAGTTTGTTACTACTGATGTGATTTTAGTCACTTCGTATTATATTTTAGGTCCAGGGAAAATATATTTTACTATTACTGCTGTTATTTCCATTTTGAAATAGGCTACATGTCAACAATATAAAACTGACTGTTAATTTAGAAGTTGCAACATTTTATGTTGATTATAACAACAATACATATCGATAGTAACATTCATACCATTCAACCAATAAGGAGATTGGCCCCTATAATGCATCTGTGCCAAATTATTATGCAAACATATTTTATTTTTGTAAAAGGAATGAGAAGAATAAATAAGAACTATAGACTTCCTTTAAAAAATAGTTTGTCCTTCAAATGATCTTGAAAACGTTCTCCAAACACAACGTTAAATAATGTAATTTGCTTTCGCCTTACAATTAACTTTTTTTTTTAATTTCTGTCTGAAACGTTTTGTTATTTTAGATCCTTTGCGTTATCAACGTAAGTGGTACACCTGGTATAAATAAATATTAATCTCTCTTAGCCAGTTTTTCTTTTCGATTCATTTTCAATGTATTCTGCATAATACAAGAAAAGAAATACGAAGGAAAGTATTGGCTATTTTTTGAACTGGAATACCATACGACCTGATTTCTCTAATGACTTTAAGAAAAGGTTCTACACTATCCTAATGAATTATGTTGTTACATTGCACTCTTATGTCCCTCCCATTTTAATGTATAACTCATATACATTTCAATATAAACAACTTACAAACCTGATGAAATATACTTAAGGTTTTAATAATATTACTAGACCTCGGATTTTTGGGCACTTAAAAATAATTTTTAGGCACCTAAAATAGGCCCTGAATTTATCAAAATGGGCACTAAAAACATAGATTTAGGCACCTAAAAATACAATTTCTAACATCCAAAATGTCCGGTAATTTCTATCCACACAAACTACAGTAACTATAAAAATTCAATTAATTAGCTAGTATTAAACATTACGACCTACAGTGACAAAAACAGTAACAAAATATTGCAGTTAGAAACTTTATTTTTATTAAGTCTTAAATTATGAATACCAGTACGTAATTTTTAATGAATTCATCATTGCTCTCAGGTTACTCTAAGCTGTTCATATTACAATTAAATTAATTAATTTACAATTAACACATTATTCATAATTGTCATTGCTATACATAACGTTTTCACTAATTTTCTATTGTGCAATTTTGCGTTTTCTAACACAGAATAATTTTATAAGCGGAAAAAATTATTCCCAATGATACCGAAGCAATGGATGCATAATTAAATCTGGCAATATTTGCCATGCCGATTTCTTTAGGGAGAACTACATCCTCCCCGATTCATCACATTCCTACTGTCTACTCAAGTACTCAACAAAACCAGACACCTTCGAGGAATTTCTTCATTCCTACAACCAAACAACTTGTAGGATATTTGTACCAAACACACCCCATGACATTCAAAATTTTCTCTTTCACTGTTACACGAAAATTTAAAAATATGTACGTAACAAATAGAAATAGACAATTTTAGGCTTTAAAACCTTAAAAATAGGTCTCAATGGCTAAAATAGGCATTTTAGACATCATAAAACTGCTTTCAAACGTTCATATTTTATATAAAATGTGAAGATATTTAACTAGGTAGTTTTAGTTTATTCCTACAAAAAAAATGGCATTTAACCTAAAATCCGAAGTCTAAATATTATATACAGGGTTAGTTAAAAGTCCCGCACCATCTAAATAACTTTTGAAGCATATGGTTCAGTAATATGAAACTTGGTATGTGGGGATAACCATATACTAAGAACTCAATAATGGTATTACCAAGTTTTTTCTGCTTCCGGTTTAACCGGAAGTAACTCCAACTCTCTTATTTTAAATAGAACATCCAATATATATTTTTTTTAATAAAGCTCATTAAGAGCTTTTCAAAAAGTGCCCACACTCGATGCTTCTGTACAAATTCAGTGTTGCTAAGTCAAGAAAACAGAAAAGTGTATCGAATATTAAAATAATAAATGCACTACCTAAATAACTTTTGAAGCATACAGTTCAGTGATATGAAACTTGGTATGTGAGGTATGCTAAGAACTCAATAATGGAGTTTTTCTACTTCCGGTTTAACCGGAAATAACTCCAACTCTCTTATTTTAAATGGAACACCCAATATATATTTTTATTTTTGAATAAAGCTCTTTAAGAGCTTTTCAAAAAGTACCACTCTCGATACTTCTGTACAAATTCAGTGTTGCTAAATAAAAATGGAAGTGGTGCAAGATATTCCTAAAGCCTGGTTAAATCATTCCTCAAATGGTTTCTATGAATGAGTGACACATTGTAAAGCAGCTGAGGGCTACCAATTTGAACACATAATTTAGAAGGTGAGCTAGCTTTGTTCTGTTTTTGTTAAGGAAGGAGTATTTTATTATTTTAATATTCGATACACTTTTCTGTTTTCTTGACTTAGCAACACTGAATTTGTACAGAAGTATCGAGTGTGGGTACTTTTTGAAAATCTCTTAATGAGCTTTATTCAGAAATAAAAAATATATTGGGTGTTCCATTTAAGATAAGAGAGTTGGAGTTACTTCCGGTTAAACCGGAAGTAGAAAAAACTCGGTAATACCATATTGAGTTCTTAGTATATGATTATCCTCACATACCAAGTATCATGTTACTGAACCGTATGCTTCAAAAGTTATTTAGGTGGTGTGTTTATTATTTTAATATTCGATACCTTTTCTGTTTCTTTGACTTAGTAACACTGAATTTATACAGAAGTATCAAGTGTGGGTAATTTTTTAAAAGCTCTTTATCAGTACTATTAAAAATAAAATAATATATTGGGTGTTCCATTTAAAATAAGAGAGTTGGAGTTACTTCCGGTTAAACCGGAAGTACAAAATCTCGGTAATACCATTATTGAGTTCTTAGTATATGTTATCCTCACATACCAAGTTTCATGTCACTGAACCACATGCTTTAAAAGTTATTTAGGTGGTGCGGGACTTTTAACTAACTCTGTATACATTCAAATACATATTTTACTCATACATAACGTGAAAAACTTTAAAATATGACGATTTCTTCTAATGCATAGTATACGAGCTCAAGCAAGGAAAGCTATTGAGTGTGAAACCAGTGTGAAAATATAATTCAATGCAGATGAACCGTTTTTTTTAATTATATGATATAAGGACTTAAAGCGGACTTTATATCCATACTTTGTGTTTATGCGTAATGTTATTCAAAACTATAAATAATTCATACGTAATTTTATCTTTATTCACATTCCCAGTTTTAATGGTTACGTAGGTGCTTCTTTCTTTGTTTTTATATTTCAGTATAATGAAATTATATTAATATCTTCCCTTGGTTATATATAATAAAGTTCTTTATCGTACCTTATTACCCAGAATTCATAAGCACACATTTCACGTATAAATTTTATTTAAATAATTGATGTTGTTAAACTGAAAAAAAATCAGTAATTGTTTCTAAATGTGTATTATAAAATAAGAAATATCGGTACATTAATTCGCATATTTTATTAATACCAATTCCCATGTACTAGCACGTAAAAATGAATTGCTAAGTTCATAATGTAATTAATGTCAATGTTTATTTTATGAAGGATGATAACATATAAATTTTTTACTCCAACTTTTGCTTGTTAAAGACTACAGCTAAAGGCCTACATTGAGTATCCTTTATCCAACTCATTTAATACTGGTACATTATAATAAATATTTCTACACGTTTTTATTATTAGTATAACATTAGATAATTCCCATATCTTCCCAGTAATCATGTGAAAAACGTCTACAAAAGAAAACAATCAAAATGTCTAAATTAAATCCATTAATGTGTAAGTTTATCAGAATGTTGATATAGGCCTACACGAAAAGCAAGTAGAAACACTCATGCACAAAAACATTGTAGGTATTAAGCAAAATTGATTAAAACACTACTGGTACACTACCTTATTATAGATTATTGCAACCGAAATAATTTTCGGAATATGTATGATAAGACTTTCTTGTGTTAAATTCTAACGTACCTTGTTTACATGTTTCGACCTATTATGGGTCATCTTCAGAACTGGTCGTTCCTGGTCTTGGCGCCTCTTGTTTTTTTCCCGTGAGGGAGTGTTCGTGTGGTGTAAAGTGGAGTCAAAGAGTGTGTGTGTTCTGAAATTGAGTTGTGTGTTGAGAATTTCATTGGAGTGTGTTTTTGCGTGTCTGTATATTTCATATTGTTCTAGTGTGTTTAGTTTCTGGCTTTTTGGTTGGATGTGCAGTATTTCCATGTCTGTGTTGATGTCTCTGTAGGTGTGGTTAGCATTTGTGATGTGTTCTGCATATGTGGAGGTGTTTTGTAATTTTGTTATGGCTGTGATGTGTTCTTTGTAACGTGTTCAGAACACACACACTCTTTGAGTCCACTTTACACCACACGAACACACTCTCACAAGAAACAAAACAAGAGGCGCCAAGACCTGGAACGACCAGTTCTGAAGATGACCCATAATAGGTCGAAACATGTAAACAAGGTACGTTAGAATTTAACACAAGAAAGTCTTATCATACATATTCCGAAGTGATACAGTGTTAAAAGTTGTGTAATCAAGATGTAGAAATAGTTTTATTATTTTTATGGAGTTGACTATTTCATTTTGGTTCAGTATTATATATAAAATTAAGAAGCACAAAAAAATGTATTTAAAATATTGTACCGGTATTGTAGTTTTATATTGTGAAATTCTGCTTCATTGACTGAACGATATTAATGTGATCAGAAAGGTAAGGAACTAAGTCAAGTGAGAGAAAAAGTACAGTGGGTGCAACCAATACCATATTAGTTATCTTCATTTCTATATTGGATACCGTAAATATTAATTGAGTTGTTAGTCCATTTGCTTTTCACACAAGGAACTCAGGTTAATATCTTGATGAAATCATGGAGAAATTCATTATGAACAAAGACTTTGTTGTGACAGATTTTCTCAGATTAGTATTATCTCCTCTACCAATATAGTAGGCTAATATAGGCAGTCATCTAGCATTTAATAGAGGTTTAACATCTGAGTAACCACTTGAGCTGATTTCAGGAAAGATTAAATAAATGTATAAGTACGTTACATCCATGAGAAGTTACCAGAGGGATGAATGCTTCAACTTCTATCCCGAAAAATGAGTACATACATACTTTTTTCCATCTTCCCAGAGAAGTTATTTTACTATTTAAGAAGTAATAGGCAGTAAACAGTGGCACCCACTTCATCTTGAAATGGAGTGCTTTGAGGTTATGGTATAACATAACCAGTGTTAAAACTTCCTCAAAGTTACACAAATTTTATGGGTACATATTGCATCTCATATATAAATGCATGACGTCACCCTGCCTTCTACAATCTAGCTCAACCAATTACATTGCGAAATTGCATGATTATTTGTAATTGGTTAGCTGAATGTCCTCATGTGGACCATCTCTATGCAGATATCAATGTTGCTTCTGAATATTGCTTTGAATTCCACGGAATGGAGTCAATAGCTGTCTTCCCTTGGACTCAGTAAGTTTCCTAGGACTTCCTTTCTATACCGTTTTCGCTGTAAGAAAAATCCTAATGTAAACATAAGCATGTTGTTGTCATACCAGTGATTGGCTGCCAGTCGAAACACTCACTGACGCAGGAAAATATAGTTCGTATTTGGAAACCACAATCTTGTATTATTTGAAAATAAAAAATTTAATTCTAGTTGTTAAATACGATGAAACATTTCACTTCACTCATATGTAAAACGCTATATGAAAGAAAAGCTACTTTTATATTTTGTTATGTACTGTGAACGCGGATGAATACCAACAGCAATACCGAGGTAGTCTGTTCTTATAACAAGCTGGCGTCACTTGAGCTCGTAGTTGTTCATGTAAGCAAGTAGTACTAAAGTATGGCTTCTGCATCCTCAAATATCCATGTGAAGGCATAAGACTTAAAAATAATTTAATTGCAGTAATTATAAAGTAAATGTTTCCTAAGCAAACGAATGCATAGTAGTGAGGTTAGGCCTACTTGACGATTAACGGGAAATGTTTAACATGAAACAGAATGTACAACAGTAGGCGGGAACACGTACTGAGAATCTATGGCGCCAAACAGCGGCCAATGAAGCCTCACTTCAGTCACTTGCTATTGTTTATATTAGGACTTTTCTTACAACGAAAACATTATAAGGTTCGGAGAGCACTAGAACTTACTGATTTCAGCTTCAGCCATATATTTGATGATTTGGTTGCTGACAATGTATTGAGAGTGGATGTTAGATTAGGTACCGGTACTACAGGTTTATTAATGGCATCTTTATACCGCTTCAAAAAATATTGTCAATCCTAATGTCTAGAACTGTTTTCTTCCACGTATTTTCAACTGAAATTTTAAATAATAAAAATCTACAACTTCTTGAACTAATGCCTAAATGTGAAACTTGCATTATATTGCATAATAAATAAATTAAATTGCATGTTTAATTGTGCATATTTACATTCATAGGAAGAATGCATTTTTATATATATGAGTTATATCTAAAGTACTATTTACTGTATGTTATCTTTATTGCTCTATATTTCAACTCACAATAAATCAGAACTCAGAACATTTTGATAACTTTGTACTAATGTTTACTCTGATACATCATAACACAATTTAAGTCGTTTTTTTAACAAGTCTTATTGCAGATTCGAGTTAAAAGTAAGAAATTTATTAAGTTTCCTAGTACCCGGTACTCGTTACTTATATTAAGTCAGCCAATGTTGTATAATCATAGAAGATGTATATTTTCCCTGGACCAAAAATATATTACAAACTGACTAGAATCACATCTAGTAACAAACTATTAAAATTCTTTTCAGAAAGGAGCCACTGTGTAAACATAAAAACTACCTATGTAACGAGTACCAGTAAGGAAAGTACCGAAATTTACTTCAACAAATAATCTATTTTCAATATTTAAAAATGCAGATATTTCTAATACATTATAAAATTAGTTCTAGAAACTCAACACTGGAAAATAGAATATGAAAGTCTGCTGAAGAGTCGATATTTATCGAAGAATGAAATTTGATTACTTTTTATGAAGGAAGTAAAGCCCTAATTTTATAAATCGGGCTATTTTTCTGAAATGTTTAAAGCAAATAATTCTGTTTTTACTTAGTGATTATAATTGGACGGAGTTATGCAATAAGAGACCAATCGACAAAAACATGTTTTCGAGATATTCACCATTGAAGTAAATTTCTTTAATTATTAAATATTTTATCCAAGAAGTATTGTAACATTGATACTATTACAAAAAATAATAAAAAAGACTAAATGATTTTTAATAACAGACTAGCAGTTCAGTTAATATTGCAAAACTAATTTAAAAAAATAATAATTTTATTCAGTAAACGAATTTTGCTTATAAATGGCAGCAGAGTACAGATATTGCATTTTATTTTTTTTTCTGAGTTAAATAATCCAGCCAACAACAGATTTATATAAATATCTCAGTTTTTTTAAAATGTCGGTGGTCTATTGTTGCGTGTCTCTATCCAAATATAGCCATTGTCAGCTTATATAGAAATCACAAAATATTTCAGCTGGACATAAACATTACACAGGAAAATGGAGGACATCGATATATTTGACTTCATACACAAGAAATTTTTGTTAATACTTAATAAAATTGTTTTTCTTTTAATTGGAATTAGTCCATATGGAGAGAGACCATACAGGTACATACAAACATCACAATATAATTGGTTGAGATAGATGGTGAACACTTAGCATTATACCAATTAATACCATCTACAGTAGTTCATAAAATTAATTCTCATACTGTTAACATGTGAGTACTGTATGAACATATTTACATATTATAATTTAATATTTAAGTTATCTTTAAACCATGAATGCCAAGAATGGTAGAGTTAACCTTTCTCTGGAATGTTAATCATGTTATGTTTTGTGTATAAGAGTATGTTGATTCATTGAATGCAAGTAGACGTTGAATTTGGTGTTTCCATTTACTTGTTAATTAGATTGATTCACCGCTTGGCTTCACTTAACTGGCACTCAGACTGCATGGCAGTAGCTGCTGTAGTTTGAGGAATGTGCGCAATACCATAGTTAACTTGTTGACCAGCAGTTATGACTCCTGAAAGAAAGGCTCTAATGCATTGATATCTGATCGTTAAAAGTTTCAACCTAAGGGGCTGTAGTGGGGAACTCACAGATTGTCAGTACATGCTTGAAAGAACTGAGTGATAGGTCTAGTGTCTAAACCAGACCTTTGAATGTTTTGTCATCGAGGAACCATTCGAAGAGTTCGCGGGAAAAACGAATGTCACATTTCTGTTAAGGATTAGATAATGATCTAATTGAGTCTATAACTGCAAGATGTAGTGCTGTTTCTATAGAAAATAAAGGAAAAGATTACTGTATTCGTGGTGATAATTATCCTTTTTACCGTTTTTCATAAGAACAACATTAAATTTCGCAGTGATCCATTGAATTAGATAATGACATCAACCTTAAGAAAGCTGTGACATTCATCGTTTTTCCCGCGAACTCATTTGTTTTGTGCTAAACTGAGCCACGAATAATTTTAATTTCGTAATTCAATTAACTTGCATTGATAAATTCTGCTTCACAAACTGATGATGTAATTACTGAAATTGTTCGTAATGCTGATTTTGCAAATTAATTGAAATAAATTAGTTGGGCCTATAAAGTGAATGTAGTTTGTGAAAATTTCAGTAAGGTGGAAAACATGGCGGAAAAAGTCGTAAATATAGAACTTGAAAATTCCTCCATCTCCAGCCCAGTTGATTAACGAGTCCATGTCACTCTTCATTTAATTGACTTAGTTTTAAGATTTTTACAGAAATGCTGATGGAATTTCTAATTCCCTATAAAACAGTAACATTCCTACTAAAACATAAGAGTTGTGATTCAGTTTTATGTCATTGGATATCATTAAGATCGCCCTCACTTCGAAGGACTGCTGTAAATGGAGAAAAAAGTGTGATGGATGAACCTAACAATAAATATATTTTCTCTATGTTATAAAAATTCGAAACTATCACTTTCATACTTTCTCTTCTGTCTACTATGAAGAGAGTAATCAATAAGATTTCCTTCTTCAGATTTTTTTTATTTGTTCTGATGCCGTTAAAAATTAAATTTTTGCTTATATATGGAGCCTTTTAGTTAGACACTTATTATTATTATTATTATTATTATTATTATTATTATTATTATTATTATTATTATTATTATTATTATTATTATTTGTCCAATGGTAGGGTTCATAACTTTTTATTCATTCTGACTTTGAGCTGCTCATAGATGTCGCTAGAAACAAGAAACATAAATCACTTAGTTCGTCAGAGACTGTACAGAGTGCACCACAGATGGTGGGTCTGTAGGGTTCTGAAATCACAACTGGCTTATGTTTGTGTTAATTATACAACAGAGTGGGCCATGAAAGTTAAACTTTCTATAGCAACTAGTTGTAGTAACTTCATGTGTACAGTTCTTGCGAGGAATAAAACCATTCTTCAAGTTTACTATTGTAATTTATTGTAAACGTCAAGTTTAGTATTGTAGAGCAAATACAATATAATAGATAATCAAACTTGAAGAATGGTTTTATTCTCGTATAAGAATTGTACACATTAAGTAACAACTAGTTGCCATAGAGAGTTTAACCAGCGTATAGATAATTATACAGGATGGACACTTCGCGTCGGTACCTTTGATGTAGCAGGACTGATTTCAATAACCTTCAAACCAGTTTGAGCGTGAGATTCTGCTTTCTCCCTGGACTTGGCGCTGACATCACACCAGCTAGCAGTCGACACAGAGGAAATATAACACATATAATTAATACATCTAGGTACATTATGTACTCAAATAAAATAAATTGGACCGATGATATAATAAATCCTTCATTAACTTTAATATGCAGACTCTAGAGTTCCTTTATAATGAGAGTTGAGACATTGATCCCAACAACAATTAAAATATGTAATGATTCTATGGCGCTGAAAATGGAAAAACAAAACTCCTATGAGAAGTAAAACCATATACCTATATTATATTGTATACAAATATTAAACGAATTTGTTACATAATTTGTATAATATATTGTATTATTTTATAATATAATTTATTATATATAAAATATAAACAATTATTATTACAACTAGTTTGTCACTGAGAAATAAGGAAAAGCTGTTAACTTGAATTTATTTGGAGCAAAGCGTTACTGGATTAGGGTACGTACACGTTGGAGCAACGATAAACGATAAAAGAAATGAGCTAGCGATGCTTTGGTATTATCAAAGAATCAAGTGTTCATATCGGAGCAACGAGGACGCGGGAAGAGAACATTTTCATTTATCAGTACAAGATATTCTATGCATCCACTTAATGAAATAAGATACAGTATATAGGAAATATCAGCTGCAAAGTTCAAGGTTAATATAACTTAAATACGTACCAAATTAAACCCGTTTCTCATTCCAAAGATAGTGTAAATTCGTTGTGTTGTGATTGGTTCTTGTGATCACATAACATATGACGAATAAATACACAACTGCCAATATCTACAATAATTAATTTAATACGCCGAAATAATAATAAATCGATTAATATTCGGATATATTGATAACCACCGGTAATTATACAGATTAATATTATCTTAATCAGAGATCATATGAACGACAAGAACGAAGAAAATGGAACTTTTCATTTCCGTCTTTTTATCGTGTATCTTCGCTTTTATCGTTACTCACACCTCACACCTCAATGACAATACATGCTTCAATTCTCTCTGATATAGGATCGCTCCGACGTGTACGTACCCTTATGCAATAAGGTAGGCGATGTTTGGATCCTGTGTCTTAACTCTACTCTCAATTATTATCTTAGCATGTGCTCGATTACACTGACATCTAGCGCTTGAAAGTGGAACTAAACGCCGGCGCACAGAGAAACAAAGCACCTATTTACATTTCAATTTATAAAATCATATTTTTGTAAAAGGCAAGGGTCCAAGAGACCTGGTACATTTAATAAAAAAAACACAGGAAAATTCGCTCAGTGTCCATTTTTTGTAATCTCTATTCGCTGGTTTAACGTTCATGGCTCACTCTGTTGTACAGGGACATCATTTTATTTTTACTAACATTTTTAATATTAACCTGTCTATACCTTTAGAGAACCGGAAACACCGCTTGCTCCCCCCTACAAGACTGGAGTTCGATGATACTGGCGTAAAACACAAACAAATCACTCTACTAGGTATAGGAAGGAAGAAAAGTAGTTCATCCATTTACGTAAACTAGGAAATATCGCGATTTTGAGTTTGATAATTTTCATTAGGTTTTTCTTTAATCAAAGTACAGTACCTACTGTATTAAGAATAAGTGTTTTTACTCACGAAGTGAGTTATCCATGCGAACGTATTCATTATGCAGTGTATATTATACTGTCTACAGCACATTAGCGTACAATATAGAGAAAGAAGTTAAATTGAAAAATAATCATAATATGAATATTTAAACACAATTTTGAAAATGGTGGCCGTTCATTTCGATATAGGCTTCAGTTCTTTTGTGCATATTATCGCACTATAGACTATTGCATCTAATTCCAATTGCCAGTTTCGTCCTTCGTACTAGTAACTCATGTTGAAATAATTCTGTACCTACTCTACGTACTGTATATTCAATCTTCACTTCTGCCCGACCCGAAAATATAAAATTACTCAGACATGCTATCTACTGTCCGTCCAAGTGGTTATGCCGCAGGATTGTAGAAAGGGAGGAAATCACGTGACAGTTAATTACTTAACGAGGCCCTTTTATTTAAGTTAAATTAAACAGCTGTATAATATTACGTAAACTTCCAATTCCTAAGAGAAATTAATGTTTTCAGAAAAGAGCTAAGACAGCCCAGCTATTACAGAGGGGCGAGCAGAAGCAGGTGGGGGAAATCGGGATGCGACGTAGGCAAACGGACAGTACCTGTGCGAAAATATGATTCAATATTGAAAGATCTTTCGTCACTGGAAAACGCGAACATATTTCTGGAACGTACTATACTCAGTAACTCAGTACTGATTACTATCTGCGGTCTTGGTTCTGTGTGGAGTTGGAACTTCCTTAGTAGAAGGGGTGGGAGTGAAGTACATTCAAAAACTCAGGTGCAATAAAAATTGAAGTAAAAATAAAATGATGTCCCTGTATAATTAACACAAAAATAAGCCAGTTCTGATTTCAGAACCCTACAGGTCCACATTGCACTCGTAATTAATGATGATGATTATGACAATAATGATGATGGTGATGGTGATGGGGAAGTGTTGCGAATTGGAGTACGCGAAGAAAAACTCTGTGTTGCCTGGAATCACGGGCTTGTCCAATACAAGTTATAAGTTAGGTTAGGATGGCATTTAAACCAGGTCCGTCCCCCTGACTTACAAGCCTAGGGTTCTAGCATGGTGGTGCTTCACACACAGTCATTAAAAGCCATAATTTTCAAACACTACCTTTTTTAAATTTGTCATTCACATTTAATATTTGTAACTCTGTTCATGAAAGGGAGAAGTTTTATATGATATTCTTATTGAATTTGGTATTCCCAAGAAACTAGTTCGGTTAATTAAAATATGTCTCAGTGAAACATACAGCAGAGTTCGTATAGGTCAGGTTCTGTCAGATGCGCTTCCAATTCACTGCGGGCTAAAGCAAGTAGATGCACTATCACCTTTACTTTTTAACTTTGCTCTAGAGTATGCCATTAGGAAAGTCCAGGATAACAGAGTGGGTTTGGAATTGAACGGGTTACATCAGCTGCTTGTCTATGCGGATGACGTCAATATGTTAGGAGAACATCCACAAACGATTAGGGAAAACATGGAAATTTTACTGGAAGCAAGTAAAAGATAGGTTTGGAAGTAAATCCGGAAAAGACAAAGTATATGATTATGTCTCGTGACGAGAATATTGTACGAAATGGAAATATAAAAATTGGAAATTTATCTTTTGAAGAGGTGGAGAAGTTCAAATATCTGGGAGCAACAGTAACAAATATAAATGACACTCGGGAGGAAATTAAACACAGAATAAATATGGGAAATGCCTGTTATTATTCGGTTGAGAAGCTTTTATCATCTAGTCTGCTGTCAAAAAATCTGAAAGTTAGGATTTATAAAACAGTTATATTACCGGTTGTTCTTTATGGTTGTGAAACTTCGATTCTCACTTTTCAGAGAGGAACATAGGTTAACGGTGTTTGACAATAAGGTGCTTAGGAAAATATTTGGGGCTAAGAGGGATGAAGTTACAGGAGAATGGAGAAAGTTACACAACACAGAACTGCACGCATTGTATTCTTCACCTGACATAATTAGGAACATTAAATCCAGACGTTTGAGATTGGCAGGGCATGTAGCACGTATGGGCGAATCCAGAAATTCATATAGAGTGTTAGTTGGGAGGCCGGAGGGAAAAAAAGCTTTAGGGAGGCCGAGACATAGATGGGAAGATAATATTAAAATGGATTTGAGGGAGATGGGATATGATGATGGATATTGGATTAATCTTGCTCAGGATAGGGACCAATGGCGGGCTTATGTTAGGGCGGCAATGAACCTCCGGGTTCCTTAAAAGCCAGTAAGTAAGTAAGTTCATGAAAGGGGAAAATCATTAACAGCTATCCGAAATAGACGTCATTACACATTGCTTCATTTTTACTGCTGCCCTGGTAATTTTCTATTGCAACAGGGTTGCAAAATAACAGATACCGGTAGCTTAATTTTCGAAGAACTGACCAGAGTTTCATAATGTTAGAAGTGAATCACATAGGCCTAAATAACTTACACACCAAAGAGACAGCCCCATTGTAACTAGTAGCAATAAGAAATGCCCTTACGTAGGGAAAAAAAGAGCCTTTAGAATACTATGTGTGTACAACATACAAAGATTTTAAACTAAAAACATCAGAAATTATTTTAAAATTTTTAGCAGTAGACATACAGTGGTAATCGTGCAAAGCTAGATGACACTTTCTAGTGAGATTTCTTACATATGAGCTATTCCATCTCAAATCGACCGAAATATAGAGAAAATAGACCTTACAATTTCTAAATACAATGAAACTTTTTTTGTACGTCGATAACTGTGATACAATGCTTTGTGCAAAGTTTGAGGCATCAGAACTTCATAGTGTTTAAATCAAAAATATTTAAATTTATCGTATTTTCATAAAATTAGCAACTTTAAACTATTGTAGCTCCGAAACCCTTTCACCCAATGATCAAAATCGTGATTTATTTTGATGCTGAGAAACTAAAGTTTATATTGACATATGAACAGATTTTCTTACTTTTTATGGAAATGGAGAAATTTAGATTTTTCCTCATTAAGACGCCTTTGGCTAGGAAAAAAATATTTTTAAAATATATAATTAGATTCCGCATTGAAAGCACAAATAAACACATATTTTTTACTGATGGTATGTTGATAAGAAAGTATTGAAAATATCAAATAAAGAAAATAAATAGTACGCGCGTGAACTAACCAGCTGACTGTGAGACGGGAGCTAGCCGAGACAAACAAGGTCAGCAGACATAAACACGTGATGTGTCGTCTAGCAGCGCATGGCTGTGCTAGCTTTATCACAGGTTTTCATCAACACAGGAGTAAAATGACACCCAACGCTCGCTTATCTTCAGCTCTCGGGCAGTGCGTGCAGTACTGCGCCGTTCAAGTCTAGGCGTGTGAAAATAATCTATTTAATACCCTCGAAACTTATTGCCGTACCACTAAGCAAACAATGCCGAATCCCTCTTAATAATGCAAGGTTTTTTCTCAATATTTTTTTTACATTTTTACAAATGGCCAAAAAGCCTAAAAGCAAGTAAAATCAGATTATCTGTCTCTCTGTGTACAATAAAAATAAGGATTACTTCTTAATATAACGTACCAAATGTCAGCTTCAAAATAAGATCTCGTTTAATGTTCTGCAGTAAATGGTTCCAGAGTTCTGAGCGCTGAAAGAGGTTTGTTTTTATAAAATACGCTAAATTTGTCGCTCAATAATACGAAAACCGCTTGACTTTCGATAGTATATTTTTGAAAATGCACTTCCCTCAGCATCTTGTGTAAGTAGGGAAAAAATTATAGTATAAAAAAATGCGAGGTTTTTTACTTATCGATTTCATATGGAATAGCCCATATACATTAAGTTCACATTTGTGAACTTAATGCATATAGAAGAGCTGATATTGCAGAGAATTACTGCAAGTATAACTTAAGTTATTTTTGCTCTCTTGTCCCACCATTCCCAGTATCATTTTACTGGCTTAATAAATACCTAATAATTTAGCAATAGACTTGCGACTTTTGTGCTAAGGAATGACCTGATAGTTACAGTAACACAATTTAAAAAAGAAATGACAAAAATACAACACCATCTTCTTTCTTCTTTGTTTCTCTTCTTACATATTGTTATTCTTCTTGTTCTTTTTCTTATTGCTTCTTCTTCCTCTTTCTGTTCTGTCATCATCGTTTTTGTATTTGTTGTGTTTTTGTTGTCCTATAATGCACTCAATGAAGTTTCTGTAATTGGGACAGAGTTATTAAGATGGGATGTCATTGGAAATACAACTGTTTCTTTAAAAAATCATTACAACCATAGTTTTTAAGTTAAAAGCATGAAATTTTGTGTGCATAAAAACAAAGAATTGTATTGATTGGAAAAATATAAAGGAATACCTAAGAGTAAGACATGTGCATAAATATATTATAAAACATTCAACAGTTATACTCTTTTTTTGTATGAAAGCCATAACATGAATCCTAATTTTTCAATTCATGTAATTCCTCAAGGATCAATATTAGGTCCCCTAGTTTTTCTAGTGTTTATAAATGATCTTGCCCCCCTAATAAAAGATGTAGGTCATCCCATATTATTTGCAGATGACACAAGTATAGTAATTACAGCCAATAACTCCAACACATTCCAATCTTCAACAGAGGAAATTCTCTTCAAAATATGTGACTGGTTCTCAGTCAATAAATTAGTATTAAATTGTAACAAAACTAACATAATTCAATTTAAATCCTATGTAAATTCAACCTCGCAAATTTCTAGCGCAATAACTAACAATAGATCCCTATTAGAAACAACAACAATCAAATTTCTTACCTTAAATCATATTAAATCATATTAAAGAAATTACCCCCAAACTAAATTCAGCATGTTTTGCTTTTAGATCTATGCAAAAGATAGTAAATATCAATACCTTAAAAACAATATACTTTGCATACTTCCACTCGGTAATGGGTTTTGGAATAATATTCTGGAGAAATTCCACAGATAGTAACAATATATTTCTATTACAAAAAGAGTAATTAGAATAATAGTAGGTCCTAATCTAGGGAATCGTGTAGGGCTATTTTCAAAAAAATACAAATAATGCCCATGGCTTGTCAGTATATCTTTTCATTAATAATCTTCCTCGTATGTAATCGTGAAACTTTTGTAACTAATTCAACAGTTCATAGCATAAACACACGTAAAAAATTACTTTCATACTCCATCGGCAAGTCTATCGTGCTATCAAAAAGTAGTGCGTTATATGGCAGTAAAAATTTTTAATAGCCTCCTTATCGATATAAAAAATGAAACTCAAAACATAAAATTATTTAGGGCCAAATTAAAGAAGTACCTAATTTCTCACGCCTTCTATTCTGTAGGTGAATTCATGACATTCAATAACACTTCATGAAATTGATACTAAAACTTTGTGTTGTACTAGTAGACTATATTGTAAACCTCTTCTGTATATATGTCATCTAGACTGTGACTATAAATTAAGACTTTATAAAAGTATTAAATTTGTTGACTTGTTCCATATTCTAGCTGTAAAGCAATGTATGAATACCGTGGAATGTTAATAAATGCAATACAATACAATACAGTCATGAAGCTCAATGCGTAGTAAATATGCATCCATAGATAGTTTCTCACTCTGAGAGAGGAACATAGGTTCAGGGTGTTTGAGAATAAGGTGCTAAGGAAAATATTTGGGGCTAAGCGGGATGAAGTTACAGGAGAATGTAGAAAGTTACACAACACAGAACTGCACGCATTGTATTCTTCACCTGACATAATTAGGAACATAAAATCGAGACGTTTGAGATGGGCAGGGCAGCATGGGCGAATCCAGAAATGCATATAGAGTGTTAGTTGGGAGACCGGAGGGAAAAAGACCTTTAGGGAGGCCGAGACGTAGAGGGGAGGATAATATTAAAATGGATTTGAGGGAGGTGGGGTATGATGATAGAGACTGGATTAATCTTGCACAGGATAGGGACCGCTGGCGGGCTTATGTGAGGGCGGCAATGAACCTTCGGGTTCCTTAAAAGCCATTTGTAAGTAAGTAAGTAATAGATAGTTTCTAACCACTAGGATCGCTACTATCGCCTCATTACAGACAATGCGAAATAGTACCAGCACAGTCTATTATTCCTAGTACCACCATAAACTCAAGCTTCGTGACTGTATATACTAGACTGTGGTATGGTATTGAAATTACTATGATTATAATCTAGATTGATCTAAGTGTTCCAATTATCTCTGCCATGTTATTTTAGTTTCGGAAAACGAATAAATAACTTCAATTAACTATAATATGAATTAACACAATCAAAAATTATATTTCACATTGCAAAAATTCTCTAAACATGATCAGGGGACCTCAAAACGTAATACCCTTATGCGATTTATCTGTTTTGTTTAGATTAGATTATATTAGATTATATATTTATTAAACGATAGAATTACAAGCTTTCATGGATCGTCAGTACACAAGAAAAATAACATAACATACAATATAATACAAATAAACTTAATTATAAATAAGCTTCCCATGCAAAAAAACAGTTTTAAATATATAAGTTCGATCTTCAGTATCCATTGTTCCATCCAGTTTCTTCTCTGTTTCATTTTCCTGTCTTTACTTCAACTTTGGGTTACCTGGAACATAAAATGATCAAGGGCAGTATCAAGGAGAGACCGTTAATTACTAAAATTTTAAATTTAGATACGGTATTTATTTGTACAAAATGGTACAGTATAATATATGTTAATAAAATGTTTTTTATATCTCTTTCTTGAAATTATATTATGCGGAAAGTAAAAGCAGCAAAATATTCCAACCATATAAAATAATTTAAAACTATAAAAGAAACAAATAAAACCTTTCAAACTCTGCTGGCACTTACACTTTAGATTTGTGAACAGAATTCTCACGAAATAATAAAAGAGAGTGATTCATGTACACACACCATTATCTCGGATGATATTGTTAAAATCTGGAGAATATTATAAATAACGGAAGAAAACTAAATATTTTTGCAAGTAAAATATTATATTATTTTACTTCCTGAAACTTGAACTTTAATTTAAAAATTAATGCCTTTAAAATAAATATTCCTCCTAAATATTGTGTGATTAGAGCTGTTACAAATAAGATACTTTAAGCACACACATTTCACATTCTAGAAGACATGAACTTTACGTGGAGTTAAGACTAAATTCCATATTTTTTCGGACATTATTGGTAGTGTTTCCTCTCATATGAATGGAAAGTAATAGATATCAAGAAATAGGAGCGGAAAGAAGAAGAGAAAATTAACCTATTTTCTTTGTTTGGTTTACATACAGGCTTTCTATAGGCCTACCAAGTATCTAATATAAAACAATTTTTAGTTTATTAGAATATGTTTAGTTTTCTCTTTCACATTTAAACTTATAATATTAATAATTATGTAATAAATAGTAGTTCGTAACTATGAAAGCATACCGGTACAGGTAATACAAATTTTATGCATAAACTGTCAAGATCTTCCTAATTGATTTGCGTAATCAAATGTAAGTTCGAGAATAATTGTGTATTCAGAGAGCCCAAATCAAGACTAAATTTATAATCCATGTTGAATCTTTCGTACACTACATTTAACACTTGAATATAAATAATTGATTTAATGGCGATCTTACTCGTGTTAATTATGTAAGCATGTGTGGCTTACAGCTGTTTCGGTGTTACTTGACACCATCCTCAGAGCCTACTAGATCTCGGCGCTATCTCAACTTCGCTGCCTGTTGTGTGGTTGCGTTCGTGTGATGAAGAGTTGTGTCAAATAGTGTGTGTGTTCTGAAATTGATCTGTGTGTTGAGAATTTGATTAGACAGGCAGATCATTCCAAACTCGATACAAAGAACACATTAAAGCAATAACCAGAGGACACAATACATCTACATATGCCGAACATATAACTAATGCTAACCACACATACAATAACATAAATACAGACATGGAAATCCTACACATACAACCCAAAAACAAAAAATTCAACACACTAGAACAATATGAAATATACAGACACACTAAAACACACACCTAATCAAATTCTCAACACACAGATCAATTTCAGAACAGACACACTATTTGACACAACTCTTCATCACACGAACGCACCCACACAACAGGCAGCGAAGTTGAGATAGCGCCGAGATCTAGTAGGCTCTGAGGATGGTGTCAAGTAACACTGAAATAGCTGTAAAACAGTAAAGGCTGTAAACCGGGAACGAGAACCAGAATGAAAACAAGCAGACATGAATACGAAAATTTTTGATTCACAATAATTAACATATCGATATGGATGTAAGATCGTCATTTAATCAGTTATTTAAATTTATAACAGGTTCGATTAAATCTGAAAAATATATCATTAAATGGACATTAACAAATTTCCATAACGTAAAATTTAGAGAAAAAAATTTTTTGAAACCAGTAGTTATTGAATTGACCATTTTGCAACCAATACAATAATAAAATATGATTCACTTACGATCGTGTTCAAAGATGCAGCTATTGAAAGCCACGTATTCTTCTTCTTTTCTCATCTTTATTTATCGTAAACGTGAGGATTTTCCTCAACACTCAATATTAGAATCTCATCAAATAAAACTTGCTCCATGAGTGCACAGCACAGAACAGCATAGTTTGAGGAGCTTTTAGATGCAATGAGAAATGGGTATCGGAAACTAGTTGAAAAACTCCTTCCTCTTTTAGTAAGAAGCATTTAAAAGTATACATTTTATACCGTTTTCGTTTTCGTTTTCGTTCCGATTCTGTTTTGTTTTATAGTAAGATGTTTAATCAATTATTTAAAGATAATGATTAAACCTATAAAAAATATATCATTAAATGGACATTAACAAATTTCCCGATTTAAATTTTGAATCTGTGACCATTTTCCAATTATTGCTAATTAATATAGAATTCATATAGCTACGAGTGTCAGAGTTTGAGGACTGTGAGAGTTCCTACAAAACTCCTTCCTCTTTTAGTACATAGCTATTATGCGTGTTGTTTTATAATGTAATGAGAATGGGCTGTATATAATTAATTGTACATTGAAGAATCATTTGTTATATAGGACAGAATACACTAGTACCAGGTATATAATATGTAATTGTTAACTATTGAATTCAATGCCGTACAACAATATAGATTCATGTAAGCATGACATGTATTGACACTTTGAGTTTCAGAATTCATATAGTGATATTTTTTCGAAAGTGTTCTCTGATGAGATTAGACTACTTAACATAAATAGTTGTAATTATATTCTATTACTTTTTAACTATTTAAGGTTGAAAACTAATAATCTATCTCTTACTTGTTCAGGAATAGATTTTCAAAGGATGCTGTTACAAGCAAGAATATTGTAACTGGAAGAATTGAACAATTTTGTATTACTTTATTTTTCATCTGAATATTAATATTTGTTTAAAATATTCTGTTGATTTTTCAGTAATATAAAGGGTGCGGCAAAACATTCTCTCTAATTTAAAGTTTAAATAAAAAACAGATGGATCAAAATAAGGAAACATTATTAATATGAATGGTATCTTAACAGTTGGAATTTTTCATTTTTTGAATAACGTGTCTCTCAAGTGGTGTCCTTCACTATCAATGCTTTGTTGAATGCGACTTCGGAAATTCTGCATCACTCTAACTAGCATTTCTTGAGGAATAAGACCAATTTCTTCGTGTACTGCATTTCTTAGGTCTGGCAAAGTCCTCGGCCGATGTTAGAACACCTCAGCTTTAAGATGCCCCCATAGAAAAACATTGCAGGGTGCAAGGTCTGGTGATCGTGCTGGCCAGGGGACGTCGCCACGTGAAGAAATTAAGCGTCCAGGAAACATCTGTCTCAGGAGAGAGAAATCTGTGCTGTGTGAGAGGTGGCTCCGTCCTGCTGAAACCATACCTGGTCAATCTGCAACGCATTGAGTCTTGGTGCCAAAAAATTGTTGATCATAAAAGTGTACCGCTGATAGTTTACTGTCACAGTAGCACCATCCTCTTCAAAAAAGTAAGGACCAAGTATCCCTTGCAACCGCGCACCATGCAGTAACACGGTCGTTATGTAGAAGTTTTTCATGAAGTTCACGAGGGTTCTGTCCATTCCAATATCGGAAATTTTGATGATTCACTCATCCCGATAAGTTAAAATGTGTAATGCAGATGCTGAAGATGCTGTGGTTATTTTTAGTGATGAAGCACGATCACCAGACCTTGCACCCTGCGATTTTTTCCTATGGCGACATCTTAAGGCTGAGGTGTTCGAACATCGGCCGAGGACTTTGCCAGACCTAAAGGCTCATTCACAATGAAAATTAAACATAACGCAAGCGTTAACTTAAGAATATAAATGTTACGGTAAAATCAAGAAGCCATACCATCATTCACGATGGAAACATAAACACAACCGCAAACACACTTGGTAACCATGGAAACATAACAACGACGCCATTTCCTCATATCCTGTCGTATACTTCAGCGATCCACGATTGTGTTCTGTTTGCAAATCACGTAAGCATAAGCATGAAAGTTTGGAGTTTGCAAACTTTCATGTTAACGTCTTACGGTAATGTTTATGTCAATGCTTATGTGAATCATTGTGAATGATCCCATTTGGTAGCCTGGGCGCAAACTTCTGTGTTTATGTTACGGTTACGTTTAATTTTCATTGTGAATGGCAAGAAATGATAACTTAGAGTTATGCAGAATTTCCGAAGTCGCTTTCAACAAAGCATTGATAGTGAAGGACACCTCTTGAGAGACACGTTATTCAAAAAGTGAAAAATTCCCACTGTTAAGATACCATTCATATTAATAAAGTTTCCTTATTTTTGATCCACCTGTTTTTTTATTTAAACTTTAAATTAGGGAGGATGTTTTCCCGCATCCTTTACATCTATTTTTCATCCATTAGAATTGTTATTTATACAATGTATGTAGTGTAGAAACTAATACTAATAACATAAAAAGATTAGTCTATACATCCCAATAAAATAAAAGGAACTGAAGCACATAACTTGCAGTTGAATGGAGCCAGGTGATGAAATCTATTCTTTATTGCACGTAATACTTATACAGGCAGGGTTCCAATCAAAATTTAACTTATAGACCTCTGAACTCAGCGACCACATCAATAATTAGTTCAGATTTCAGAGCCAGTTGCTTCTGGTGTTACTTGTCCTCCTTTTTATAGACAAGGCAGTATAATCTGAACAAAATATTGTCCTTGTTCCTACAGTTTCGGAAACCAGTGTGTTACAGTGTTCTGTAGATGTAATGCCACATAGTTTTGATAGTAACAAACATTTTCGTAATGCTTTGCGAAATACAGAGTGATTTATATAGAATTGACACATTTCTTTCATTAATTGTTCCAAAACGAATTGCGCTAGCGACAACTTATTATACCTAAAATGTAGAGGAATTTTGGGAGATTATTTACCTCTATAGCAAATGTTGTCCGGAGATCTCGGTGGCCACAGGTTCCTGGAAATTATTCGGTCGTCACATAACCGGATAAATGGAACCATGCTTCATCTGTGAACCATGTGATGGACAATATGGCAGGATTTTGCACAATGAACGTCTGAAACCAAAGCAGAATGTTCTGGAGTTTCGATTCCTTGTCACTAGATGCCCAGATGTTTATGTTTTATTCCTATTTTTGGCAGCTGTTTTCGACATTTTGTGTCAACGTGAAAATGCAGTACACATTAAATCAACGACTCTTCCTTGTGAAGCAATACTGGATTACGAATTCAATTACAGCTACTCAAAGGGCATACCAGAGAGAATTTGGTGTTCGAAATCCTTTCAAAAGAAACACAATACTGGGACTGGTAAACAAATTGGAAACAACCGGATCTCTGGTGAGTGAAAAGGGCAAGCATCGTTCATCTAGGCTTCCCACGGTTGTTGTTGACGTAAGAGCACGACTGGAGCAGTCACCCAAAAAATCATTAAGATGTTTGTCGCAGGAGACAGAGTACACCTACTCAATGTGTCAGAGAGCTTAAAGCCATATAGGTTACGGTTGTTCATCAGCTACAGGAACCAGATAAGGATAAAAGATTGAATTATTGTAGTTGGTTTCAGACGTTCATTGTGCAAAATCCTGCCATATTGTCCATCACATGGTTCACAGATGAAGCATGGTTCCATTTATCCGGTTATGTGACGACCGAATAATTTCCAGGAACCTGTGGCCACCGAGATCTCCGGATTTGACAACGCCGGACAACATTTGCTATAGAGGTAAATAATCTCCCAAAATTCCTCTACATTTTAGGTATAATAAGTTGTCGCTAGCACAATTCGTTTTGAAACAATTAATGAAATAAATGTGTCAGTTCCATATAAATCACTCTGTATTTTTACTAAAAGCAGCATCATCATGGCAGTCATTGTTGCTGTATAAAAGAAATGAACGTTTCAATCAAGATTAAGGCTTACGCAAACAACATTTTCCGTATTTTGGGATTATTCACATGACATAGCAAGTTAGGTCCACCGCCGTGGAGTAATGGTCAGCACGTCTGACTATGAAACGAGTGGGCCCAGGTTCAAATCCTGGTTGAGACAAGTTACCTGATTGGGGTTTTTTCTTGGATTTTCCCTCAAACAATCGAAGCAGAATTGCTGGGTAACTTTCGGCGTTGGACCTCGGACCCATTTCGCCATCATTAATTCATCATCATCATCATCATCATCATCATCAATACAATAGCCCAGGTTAAGTTCACGGTGCAGCATGCTGTACTTGTACAAGAGTGTGGCCATTCGGCTACCCAATCATTCACAAGAATAGGAGTGGTAAGCACAATAAGCCTCAGGCTGCAGTGTAAGCTTTCGGGTTCCTTCACAGTACAAGAGAAAAAAAATGACGTTAATATCTCTTAAAATTAAATAACATACGTATCCACATTGTAGTGTTGTATTCTTTTGTTGTTGGATTGTTAAAGCCACTAAATTGAGTCAAAAAACGTACACACAGTAGCGGTGGATTTTCAGGGGAGGCCGTGCCTCCCCTAATATTTTACCAGAACACAATATGGCAGTAATAATTCCAGCTGAATTAAGATCACAGACAAGTTACAGCAAATGACGAACATTTTTTCCTTTTATATTAATTTTACTATTCACTACGACTAAGATGTAAGTTACGTAAAGTCGACCACATTCAGTTGGTGATGCCCGCTCGCTATACTGTATACAGTACAAATAATTCGTACTGGAACATAACAGATAGCGATGTAACCTGTGTAGTCGACATCTAGCAGCCTGCAGTGTCTATGCGAGAGCGGGAGAGAGGAGTCGGCTACATGACGCTACTCCCCGGTAACCATGACAACAGCTGTTCAACCAATAAGTTAGCTGGTTACAAGAGTGTTTAAACTTGACTATAACGCGCGAGGGGAGCCGATTTGGAGACGTCCTACCCACCGCTGACAACTGTCACGGCCGGTTTCGGCTGTATTGGGAAGCTCTCTTTCTTTGGCTCTTCTTGGTTTTAGAAAATTGAGTCACGTGTTGTTAGTTTTCTCTCCCTGCGTAAAAGTTTTCATTTATATTGTTAGATTTTCTCTTGTTTGCGGGTGTTCTTGTTATTTTATTCTTTTGTGTTACGAGATGTATTACTTATACAGTATTTTAAATACATCGAGAGTTTATAAACAAATGCAGATTTGTCTCTAGCTTCTTCTAGTAGCAGTTGTTCAGTATGTCGTGACCTAATTGATCGGTTTGCGAAGAAAGAGGATCGTCGAGTTAATTTGCTGTAAAATTAGACTATGTAATAGTAATGAGCAAGCCCCGGATTCTTAGGTTCGAATCAATTTTGTTGCACTCTCGTTACTCTCGAAATATTGCTTTTTTTGTTCGTTTTATGTAGCAAAGAGTATCATTATTAAATTCAATATGACCTAAAAAAACCTAATTCGTACGTTAGGACTTAGAGTGTCCTAAAGAGAGGCAATCTTTACCAAACGATGAAAGAGTAATGGAACGGAGAAAAATTCTCTCCGGAGCCGGGATTTGAACCCGGGTTTTCAGCTCTACGTGCTAATGCTTTATCCACTAAGCCACACCGGATACCCACCCCGGCGTCGGACAGAATCGTCTCAGATTAAGCTCCAACTCTTGGGTTCCTTCTAGTGGCCGCCCTCTACAAATACGTCATAGATGTCTATGAACGTAGGAACCGAAGTCCATTTTCACATGTGCTGAGGTGCACTCGTTATGAGTGACTAGTTGGCCGGGATCCGACGGAATAAGCGCCGTCTTAAATCACGAAGTGATTTACGCATATCATATATACGGCGCTTATACTCATAACGAGTGCACCTCAGCACATGTGTGGACTTCAGTCCTACGTTCATAAACATCTATGACGTAGTGCAGAGGGCGGCCACTAGAGGGAACCCAAGAGTTGGAACTTAATCTGGGACGATTCTGTCCGACACCGGGATGGGTATCCAATGTGGCTTAGCGGATAAAGCATCAGCACGTAGAGCTGAAAACCCGGGTTCAAATCCCGGCGCCGGAGAGAATTTTTCTCCGTTCCATTACTCTTTCATCGTATGATGACGCAGAATATCTGCATGGAAATATCATATGTACTTCGGTACATAAAAATAATATATATAATCTTTACCAAGCCGTTGTAATAATATTAACAGTAGCTATGTTGTTTATTTTTATTTTTTCCCGTAAATCATGTAAATTCCTAAACATAAGATTTAAAATCCTAAAACATAAATTGCAAAACCTAATTTTAATTTCTTAAAATCTATAAATTCTGCGCTTGGTAATGAGGTACGTCACAGGCCTTATATTTTTCTATTCTCATCATTCACGTCTTGGCCTCCTCTACTTTCAAACCCACCGTCCGCTACTGACACACAGTAACCTATAAGTTAACACAACGCTTCCATGACTCTGAAATCTATTAGATTGGAAATGTTTTTACTGGAAAGTTTCAAGTTTGTGAGAAGCTTGAAGTCGTGGTCAGTTCATTAACACTTCAGTTGGAACCCTGCCCGTGTGGAGATAGAGACTGAGTAGGCCTATGCATTGGATACCACAGGCATGTTCTCGCAGCTGAAGCGGAGCCTCACAGACCTCCGAGGCTTGCACAAGTCAGCATCAGCAGCCACCGTGGCCCAGAGACTCCACCAGCTCGATAGCAAGGCCGGTAAGGTCTCGAGAACGTCCACATCATGACTGCATGTTGTTCGGTCCCAAAATATTTGCTGTTTGTTCTGCTCTTGGTTGGTAATCCCAACAGGTAAGACGTGTGTTATGATTTATCTAAAGGGCCAAGGAAATGTGAGCCACAGCTTCGAACTACCAGATACGGCCTACATAAAGAAGACAGAACTGTTATGTAATCATATTCAGTTAGAAGTACTATCATCTTCAATATAGAACATTTCATAGATCCTCTAAAACTATGAAAATTATAGCATACATTTGATCAAATTAGAAATCAATTGTCAGCAAATTAGATGACGAAGTATTCATTTCCAAAATCATATCATTACAAAAATAAAACCTCATTTCAATTATTCATCTTCCTCAATTTGGTATTTGATTAATTGAATATATGTCCGTCAAAATGACTTATCAAGTTTCTTTAACAAAAACAAATATTATGACATGTAGTTAATAACATATATTGCAAACGTTTTCGCCACTTGGCATCTTCAGGCATGGATTCATTATCTAATATAAAGTACATTAAAACAAGTGTAATAACGTTAGCAGTGAATGATTAACAACTAAAACAAGATTTAAAATCAAACTTAATAAAAACAATAGTTGTATTAAAATTATTAAGTCACCCTTTTCATAAGAATGAACATTTCTTAAATGCTGCAAAGATTCGTAACCTTCTGAGGAACAGAGAATTTGATATTTGGTGTCGTCATCCACAGAAAGGGAAAGGCGTAGTTTAATTTAAACAATATCCTGGTGTCAACAAATGGATTTGTAAACACGAAGGACTCTCCAACAGCGAATGGCGCGATGGCATTAAAATGGTTGGAAATGTTGCTGCAGTACGTGCTGTGCCGGGAAGATCTCAGGACAACCGTTGTAGGCATTGTCACAACGAGGTTAAAACTCTTGCACACGTCCTGGGATCCTGCCCGCACGGCGAAGGTCTGCGAAACGCTAGACACCACCAAGTACGATCAATTATAGCCACTGTCCTTAAAGATGCCGATTACAACACCTTTAAAGAAGTACATGGTCTCTCCGTCACTGGCAGTACACGGCGCACAGATATAATAGCTTTCAAGGAATCTACAAGATCTGGATACATAATTGATCCCACTGTGCGTTTCGAAACGGATGAGGAACAACCAGCAGAAGTGGATAAGGAATATCTACAATCCTCCCATTCCATATTACCTCCAAAAGTATCAGCTAGAAGAGCTTGAAGTAATCGGACTTCTGGTTGGAGCAAGAGGTACCGCTACTCTCTTCATGAAAGATGTGTTTAAGAGGCTTGGAATACCTACATCTATTATTCCGAGTGTAACCTTAGCTGCATTGAAAGGATCAATTGCTCTCCTGAAGCATCACCTATATTCGAAATGAAACCAAGTTCATTACCATTCTTTACTTATTTGTAACACTTGCCTCTCTAAAACTAGGTATATTTCCACCAATCACGAAATGTATTTGCAGCTATGTACTTGTAGGAGTTTCATTGTTAAAAGAAAATCAATGGTTCAATGAACTTGTAAACATTTATATGGTTAAGTACTCTTTGTCCCTTGTGGCAGCTTACGAATGGTGAGAAGATTTCTAAATTTCTTTCATGCTAATATTATCACTCTTGTTTTAATGTACTTTATATTAGATATTGAATCCATGCCTGAAGATGCCAAGTGGCGAAAACATTTGCAATATATAGGGTGTTAAAAAAAGTATCCAATATTTTAGGAGCTGATAGTATGTATCAAAACAAGAAAATAATGTCTATTAGACATGGGTTCTACAACACATACTTTCTGAGATCTGAACACTTGTTCATAAGAGGTGCTCAATGTGACGTCCATTTATGGCAATACATTTCTCTGCCCTACAATACAGCAGACTACCAGATAATCATACCGTAGTTGACACCCCTGGCATGGAATAATGTATTTATTTGTTATTGAACATAACAGACAAAGCCCAATTACAATGTTCAAGACTAACAAATAATTTATAAAACATAAACAAGGAAAAGGAAACATACACTTGTTAAAAAATGAAACATAATAGAACAAAGAGAAAGAAAAAAAGAGAAGTTGAAATAAGGTGTGAAAGTAGCTTCAAATTAATTAACAACAATATTCTGTAAAATATGATAACAAATAATTCTATATCTAGAGAAATTCATATTGAAAATATCAACATTCGGATGAGGATGTAATTTATTGTATAACTGTAACATTTGGAAAACTCGGGAATTTTTGTGGGATTCAGTATTTGCCCTTGGTATGTAAAATAAATTTCGAAATTTCGTTTTAAGCTTTGGTGCGTATAGTGTTATATAATAAAATAAACCAACACAGTCCAACTTATTGTTAATAATTTTATAAAGAAAGTTTAAAGATTGACAATTTCGTCTAATTTGCAAACTAGTAAAATGGAAATGTTGAAGCATTGTAGCATAACTCTCATAAGTAGAATACTTGTTATAAAGTCTGTAATATAACCATTTAGAAATTTATTTTGAATTTTTTCTAGTAACAATATATTTGTTAGTAACTGGGTTCCAAATAATCTCTAATTTAGCAAACTCTAATTTAGATCGAGCAATGGAATTATACAAAATTATTATAGTTTTGACTTTAAATTTACAAGATACGTCGAAAGGAATGCTGAAAACAAAAATCTGGTTGCGGATATGAGCGGGGTTCAGTAGAGATGGTGTTGTGAATTTTAGTAATCAGCATGTTTAGGCTGATGAAAATCCCCATGCAGTTGAAGAAACAAGGCATCGGCACCGATTCTCAATCAACTTATGGGCAGGTGTTCTTGGCGATAGATTAAGGGACATACGTGCTACCACAGAGATTAACTGGGGCTCGTTATCAGGACTTTCTTATTAACGTATTGAAAATAATTTCAAAGAGTGCTTGATTCCTAAAATATTGGGTACTTTTCAACACCCGTATGTTATTAGCTACATTAATAAATTGTTATATGTCATAATATTTGCTTTTGTTAAAAAGCTTGATTGATAAGTCATTTTGACGGAAATATACCTACTATTCAATTAATGAAATATCATATTTTACGTATCGGAATACCAACACAATGTTCTGTAAGATTCCTCAATTTGAAACAAAGTTTTATTGTACATGAAGTTCAGTTATAACATCATTCGAACTTGCCACTATTATTTTATTAAGATTGTTAATTAATACGAAATTCATTGTTTAAATATTGATGTTCAAATCCAATACACATTATGAATGTTCAATAAGTAAGTTTTCTGGGTCTATCAAACAGTTAATTACAGTTTTGCTTACAGTTCCGAAATGTGTAGTGAAAGTTAGCCAACTATGGCACTTTATCTTCGTTACTCATTTCAACGTTTCTTCTTTTTACCACCAGGGGTGCAAGGAACATAATGTTGATGCCTTTCTCTTTTTCTTCTGCCAGGGTCATAAGAATCGTAAAGGCCCAGGGATTGGTAATATTACTTTACAACTAATTAAATATGCATCGGAATTAGTGAAAGTAAGGCAGTAGATTTCAATGCTCAAATTATATATTAGCCTAAGTATTAACTGCCCTTACAAAATACTCGCCAAAATAACGCTAAGAATGACTGTAATTGTTGATACTCTAATCTCTGAATATCAAAATGGATTTCTAACAGGAGGATCCTGTAATGATTGTATTTATTCATTGCAACGAAATGGCGGAAACGTGACAAGAAGATACTTTACGATTTTTGTCGATTACGAGAATGCTTTTGGCTTTATCCATTGGAGTGCATTATGGAATACAATGGAAAATATTTGTATACCACTGCATTTAATAAAAATAATAAGACAAATGTTCATAAACACCATTATTAAAATTGATAATTCGATTAGATTGAAACAAAAACGTTAGAAAAAATCAATGAATAAAGGAAGGCTGCCCACTGTTACCAGTCTTATTTAATTATACCAGTGTTTTATACTGATGAAACCGTAAAAAATTGAGATAATAATTATTTAGAAAATTATTTTACAATTAATAGTGAAAAGTTAACATGATTCTCTATACACATAACCAAATTTGATGACAGTAGCAGAAGATGAATTACAAAAGAAAATGCTGAATGCTGTTATTAAAGAATAAAACCTGAAAATATCTCATAATAAAGTAAAAGTGTTAGCATTTAGAGGAAAATATAATGTAGATAAGATTTAAGTTAGTACATAGTTGAAAGAAAAAATAATATATAGAGCATTTAATTACATGGGTGTGTTAATTAAGTATGGAATATTGCTAATAACTATTTATATATTCATTTTGTGAACAAATACCAAAAACAAAAGTTGTTGGAAATATCTAACTAAAACTTATGGCTGTGGTCTAACAAAAATATTGACTCATGTACAGGGTGTGGCAAAAAAGAACACTTATTTTAAATGACACTCCATATTAAATTTTATACATTTGAAATCTCCATTCAATTGTACATGCAAATGAAAGTGTGACTCAGCATAAATGATGAATACTCTCTTGTAAATGTTATGGTTCTCTCAAATGTTGTTTCCCGGTGTGTGTCAAGAGAACTATACAACAAATTATAATTAAGAACTGGTTCAACAAGATGGTGTACCTCAACATTATGGTAGAAGAGTAATGGATTTCCCCAAACGAATGTTCCCTGGTAGATGGATTGGAAGAAGAGGACACATTGAATGGCCAGCTGGATGACCTGACCTCAATCCATTGTATTTTTTTCCTGTGGGGTTACTTAAAGTCCAGGGTGTATCGTGATAGACGGAACAGTATTGAAGACCTGAAATTAAGGATTAGTAATGAGATGGAACTGATCACTCCTGAAACTTTGAGAAAGTCAGTGGACTGCTTTAGTGATAGACTGAGGCATTGTTTGTCCGTGATGGTTCTCATTTTGAACATTTCTTATAATTTTAAACATTTTCTGAAACAGTTATGTTACTACTACTCCATTATGAATACTACATTTATTTTGTGTTACATTATCAAAGCAATTTTAGTCGACCTGGTTGGCGAGTTGGTATAGCGCTGGCCTTCTATGCCCAAGGTTGCGGGTTCGATCCCGGGCCAGGTCGATGGCATGTAAGTGTGCTTAAATGTGACAGGCTCATGTCAGTAGATTTACTGGCATGTAAAAGAACTCCTGCGGGACAAAATTCCGGCACATCCGGCGACGATGACATAACCTCTGCAGTTGCGAACGTCGTTAAATAAAACATAATAATATTATTATTATTATTATTATTATTATTATTATTATTATTATTATTATTATTATTATTATCAAAGCATTTGAAAGAACCATAATCTTTATAAGAGAATAGTCATCATTTATGCTGAGTCAAACTTCTACTTACATGTAAAATTGAATGGAGATTTCAAATATACAGGGTGTTTCCGGGCTAGTGTTACAAACTTTCAGGGATGATGGGGAAGGGCACATGTATCAATTTGAGATAAGGAACCCTGGTCCGGAAATCAATGAGTCGAAAGTTACAAGCAAAAATAGTTGTGTGGAAATGAAATAATTTTATTCCTCTGTACACCTTATTTATGTGTATTTATCTGTACATCTTACACATACTGTATTCATCTGACGTTGTTTACGTTGTCTACTTACAGTATTCCATTCAGTGCGCTGTCTGAGGGGTGGGGACAGGAAACTACACTAAAGCAATGCAGATAGCGTAATGTGTAACGGACATGGTCGGTCCTGATATGCATGTCTGTAGACAGCAGTGTATGTGTACAAGTTGCAGTGTCCAATCAATCAGTCCTAGTGAAATGGAGGACTACACGAGAGCGGAATAAGCAGACCTGATTTTTAAATACGGATGAGCCAATGGAAACAGTAGACAAGCTCACAGATTGTATCGGGACAAGTACCCACGTAGGAGACATCTGGCCCATACCATCTTTCCACGACTGTTCCAAAGGTTAAGGGAAGAAGGGCAAGTGGTGCGAAATTACAATTCCATTTCCACACAACTATTTTTGCTTATAACTTTCGACTCAGTCATTTCCGGATCAGGGTTCCTGATCTCAAATTGATACATGTGCCCTTCCCCATCATCCCTGAAAGTTTGTAATACCAGCCCGGAAACACTCTGTATAAAATTTAATATAGGGTGTCATTTAAAAAGAGTTCTTTTTTGCCACACCCTGTACATGAATCAATACTTTTGTGAGATCATAGCCATAAGTTTTAGTAAGATATCTCCAACAACTTTTGTTTTTTGTATTTTTTCATAAAATGAATATATAAAGAGTTATTAGCAATATTCCATACTTCATTAACACACTGTATAACGCCAGTTTTTCATGATATAGACATCGATAATAAGATCCATAAATTTCTACAAGTGTAGAACAATAAAAGGAACACTAGATCGTAAAAAAAGAAAAGACACGCAGGAGCAGAGATATAAAGGAACAGTTGGAAATTTAGGCCTACAAATTGACAGAAAAAACCATGAAAATATAATACATTGCAAAAACATGTAAGAAGAATGAATAATATTCGAGACTACTGGTACATCCAACTGGAGCAAGAGATATTGAAAGACCTAGAAGATTGATGGAGACAGAGTAAACAGCAGAGGTTCAGTTCTTGAAAGCAGAATATGAAGAAGAAGAAAAAGAAGAAGAAGATATGGGTAATATTGATCGTAAAATATTTATATATGAAATACATTTGTTAATTTATTAGATCCAGGAAACTTGGTTATTTAATATTCTTCGTTTTTTGTATGAATGTATCAGACAATTTCTATGTTCAAAGATTTTGTAAATTATAGTTGATCAGTCACAAACGTTTATATACGTACAAAGTAAACTATTAAAAACGCATCTGAGGACTTTAATACTTTGGCAAATATTTTAAATGTATGCAGCCCATATTTTCTGGCGACTTTGAAAGGTATACAATGATACTTTATATTACCAGAGCCTTCCCCCTGCATTTATCAATGATGTTCACTCTTGTTGATTGAATCATTTCTACTAATGAGATATATTGGCCATTATTGTATTAATATTTTTTGCTTAAGGGAAGATTCCACTGAAAATCATGACAATTTTTCCAAATTCTTTTTAGCTATTTCACTTATCCAGAATTTATATTTTCATATCCCAAATGGATTCAGCTCAATTCTGATTACAAATACTCTATTTTTACACTTTTTTGATTAAGGCTGGAAGGGGGCGTGGAATTTAAAGAGCTGTCAAAATTGTTTTTCATCGAAGAATTCTTTTTTTAAAATTTCTGATTACAATTCTAGTAACTTTTTGTTGGCTCCCTGAAGTTACTAGGTGAATGTAGCGGAGGAGAATATTAATTTACATAAATATTCATTTTATTTTCAAACCTATTTTTCTGTGTTCATTTTTTTGATTCAACACCAACTTTCTTATGCCAAATATTAATCAATCTGGATGAAATTTTTACTGCAAGTATTTATGAGGTAGCTGCATGTTTCTATGCATTTATTTTGTGAGAAATGCTGCTAGTTTAGTTTATTAAAGAAAAATATTAATAAAATGAACTAGCAGCATTAAGAAAAATGTTAATAAAATAAACTAGCAGCATTTCTCACAAAATAAATGCATAGAAACATGCAGCTACCTCATAAATACTTGCAGTAAAAATTTCATCCAGATTGATTAATATTTGTCATAAAAAGTTAGTGTTTAATCAACAAAAATGAACACAGAAAAATAGATTTGAAAATAAAATGAATATTTATGTAAATTAATATTCTCCTTCGCTACACTCATCTAGTAACTTCAGGGAGCCAACAAAAAGTTACTAGATTTGTAATCAGAAATTTTAAAAAGAATTCTTCGATGAAAAACAATTTTGACAGCTGTTTAAATTCCACGCCCCCTTCCAGCCTTAATTAAAAAAGTGTAAACATACGAGTATTTGTAATCAGAATTGAGCTGAATCCATTTAGGATATGAAAATATAAATTCTGAATAAGTGAAATAGCTAAAAAAATTTGGAAAAATGTTCATGATTTTCAGTGGAGTCTTCCCTTAACTTATGTCTTGTCTGTCTCTGAAGCAACAAGAGTCGAAGATAATATGCCTCTACTATTTAAAGTTACTCATACATTTGCAAAGTTACCAGAGACTTTGAACAAAGATTGTGATGCTAAATGTTAAGGTATGATACCAATGCAGTCATGATGTGGACCATCCCTCTTAATCACTGAGAATGTACTGCTTATGATTCCTACATAGTAATTGAATGCATGTTGCATGTATACAGGATAAGTACTTGGTGATTGCTTGCAAGTAGTGTAGTCTATCTATCCAATTTATAATGTTTTTGCTACAGATCTTGTATGATATGGTTTGCTGAAGGATCCTTACATCTAACAACTTTATCTGTAATATTTTGTCTGTGTAATTTTCATGAATTTCGAATTGACATATGACCGATCCGCATGTAATGTGCCGTATGTTAAATGTACTGTATCTTTTTATAGTGTAAACACCAACTTTGTTGTAAGAAGATTTTTTTTTTGACGGGGGGAAATAAACAGATTGTTCCAGTTTTACGTCTCCTTTTAAAGAAGACTACAAGAAGAAATCTTTTTGTAACTTGTAGCTTATTTAAGAAATGTATTTCGTTTTTTTCTTATCAGTGTTGAATTGGTGATACACAAAAAAAAAATTTCATACGTGTGAATTATAGTTATTTATGGTACTTGTGAGTTAAGTGCATCTTTATTGCGCGAGTGGAAAGATTTAAGCATGAGGCGTCAGCCAAGTGCGTAAATTACACGAACGCAATAAAGATCACGCTCACAATTACCATACGTAATTTTATCCATGACCATAACGAAAAATTATGTTTTATAAAAGAAAATATGTTGAAAATAAGTCTTCATATAATCAGATATCATGGCACGGATTTTAGAATCGATACGTGTACTAGGTAGTTCATGATGTAGGAGGCCATGATTAGTGAAGAATGGTATCTAAGACGTTGGATAAATAACAAATTATAATTAATTATATAATTTAAATATAATTTTTTTTTTCATTTTAAACGTGTATTTTCATCTTTTTTAAGTTTCAGGGATTATTTAGAAGTGTTCATGGGACTAATGTGATTAAAATAATTTCACATTTTACTTCTGTAAACTTAAGAGGAATATTAAAACCTAATTAATCATCGTGTCTGTTTAGCTCAGTTGACTAACGTGTGTTGTTATAAAATCCTATAAACCCAACTTCGTAGGTTTAAGTCTCCTTGCCTCCCAAAAGGTAAATTATTACGAATTTAAAAAAAAAATACCTATTAGATATGAATGCAATGCACAAATTACGATGTAGTAGATAGAGAAAAGAGAAGGAGACTGAGTGTATGTAAGAAATGGTAATAAAGAAGTAGAGGTAGTGACATCTAGTAACTAATATATTAACTTCTTGAGTAATAGTTCAATGGAAAAGTGTACATGTGGTAATAAAGAAGTAGAGGTAGTGACATCTAGTAACTAATATATTAACTTCTTGAGTAATAGTTCAATGGAAAAGTATACGTGTGGTAATAAAGAAGTAGAGGTAGTGACATCTAGTAACTAATATATTAACTTCTTGAGTAATAGTTCAATGGAAAAGTATACGTGTGTGCCCGGGTACTAGGAAAATATTAATGAACTGTGAGATAAAGTTCAAACTGTGAGGTAAAGTCTTTATCTCACTAGTGGATTAAAGTAATGTTGAATAAAAGCCTACTTTACAAACGCAAAAGTATTTAGTAAAGGCATGTTTTTCGTTATGGTCATGGATAAAATTCTTTACCTCATTGTAATAATTATTTTGGAAACAATAGAAGGCCAAAAGAGAGTTCGGTATTTTTCTTCGATCATTGTATAATATTTTCATAACATTTATTGCATTTTTTCATACGTTATTAACAATAGTATGTTATTTTAAAAGTGGCGCAGATAACAAAACATTCACTCCTGAGAATTTGGTAAAAGAAAATTCACATAATACCAAATAGCTTACTACTGCAATAGTGGAAAGTAATGATCAATAATATGCGTGTGGTTAGCAACAGCGTCGCCAATGCCATCTAGCGGCTCGTTATGTGAACAAATACAAATACATGAGCTACAGTCATCTATATGACTTGTAAAATAAAGTCTGAATTTTAGTAAGGAAATGGAAGGAGGGAAAATTACTAGAAAAATAAATAATATTTACCTAGTCATTTGAAAGGAACTATTTTTTTATTTATTTAATTACATTCGCATACGGTAATACGGTGAAATCTTCTTTCATTTTATATTTTTTGCAGCTTTTGAAAGTCACAAATGAATTATTTGCTTTTTTTTTTTTTTACATGTGCGTTTTAAGGACACTGAAATATTTGTCTACCAGCAATCTTATACAAATATTACTAAGAACTTTCACATGCACATTGCGTTTTGGAAAGTCTAAGTCCATGAAGCCCTTTTCTCCTAAAACACTCTCAGTCTTACTAATAAACCATGTATAGTTTTTATACGAGACTTATGCAGAGTTGAGACAGAAAACGTTACTAATAAACCGTGAATAAGCTATGGACGTATAAACAGGCTGTAACTATACAATGGGAATTGCTTTGCAGTAGTTATATACACGAAACCCCTTGTTTAAGCGTTGTATATAGGGAAAAAATGGCAGCCCCTCTAACAGCTGTTCGTATCGACTGTCATTTTATGATGATGTTTACCTTGTAACCACAGAAGAACAAATCAAATATCATAGAATTATTAGAATAATATTGCTGTAGCTTGTACTCTTTGACTAAATTGTAGTGTGGTAATCGATTAGAGCCAGTTATACTATCACGCCACACTAGAGCGCTCTACCGGATGCAGTAGAGAACCTCAGATATTCTATTACCTTTCATAACGAAGTAATGACGAAACTATGACGTAGCTGTGTAACAGTTATACTGTTATAAACGACGTATGTAGTGATTATTAGTAAGGAATTTACACACGACTTATAAACGAGCTACTCATTGTATAAGTATAAGACAGTTAAACGTCTGTATATAGGGTTTTTATTAGTAAGACCGTCTGTGTAACTGTTAAATCGTTAACATTATATTAATCTCTGTTTGGTGAGTTCCGTTGATGTTTCGACTCAATACTTTTTGTTATAAGTAATATTCCACTATACGCTTATTTTAAGAGTAAAAATAATTAATTCTTGGGAAATGCTCTATATTTTGTTTTTCACCCATAAAGAAAGGAATCCAGTACCGATACCAATTTTGTACAAAGCTGAGTTCCCGAGATTTGTTGTGGAAGTTATACAGGGACATCATTTTATTTTTACTTCAATTTTTATTGTACCTGAGTTTTTTAATGTACTTCACTCCCACCCCCTCTACTAGTAAACTTCCAACCGTTCTCCACACAGAACCAACGCCAGGTATGCGGTCATAGTAAGCAGTACTGAGTTAGTGAGTATAGTACGTTCCAGAAATATATTCGCGTTTTCCAGTGACGAAAGAGCTTTCAATATTGAATCATATTTTCGCACAGGTACTGTCATCCGTTTGCTTATGTCACATCCCGGTTTCCCCCACCCGCTTCTGCTCGCTTCTCTGTAAAGGCTAGTGGCTAGGCTGTCTTAGCTCTTTTCAGTTAGGAATTGGACGTTTACGTAATATTATACAACTGTTTAAAATAACTTAAATAAAAGGGCCTCGTTAAGTAATTAACTGTCACATGATTTCCCCTCTTTCTACGACCCTGCTATATAACCACTTGAACGGACAGTATCTTTTCGGATCGGGCAAAAGTGAAGATTGAATTTAGAGTACGTAAGGTACTCTTTTATAGAGTAGGTACAGAATTATTTCAAGGCCGAAACTGGTAATTGTAATTAGGTACAATAGTGTATAGTGCGATAATATACACAAAAGAACTGGAGCCTGTATCGAAATGAACGGCCACCATTTTCAAAAATGTGTTTAAATATCCATATTATGATTATTTTTCAATTTAAATTCATTATCTATATTGTATGCTAATGTGCTGTAGACAGTACAATATACACTGCATAATGAATACGTCCGAATGTATAGCTCAATTCGTGAGTAAAACACTTATTGTTAATACAGTACTGTATTTTGATTAAACAAAAACCTAATGAAAATTATCAAACTCAAAATCGCGATATTTTCTACTTTACGTAAATGGATAAACTACTTTTCTTCCCTCCTATACCTAGTAAAGTGATCTGTTTGTATTTTACGTCAGTATCATCGACCTCCAGTCGTGGAAGGGGTAGCAAACTGTGTTTATGGGTCTGAACCTTTAATTCAAAGGTATAGCCAGGTTAATATTAAAAATGTTAGTAAAAATAAAATGATGTCCCTGTATAAAAATCTCTATGAACACTCAGGATCAAGATTGCGTTCCTCCATTATATTGCATCTGTTGATTTGATATAAAAGATGGATGGACAGATGCAAAAAAAAATGTTTGTACAAATCGCTTTTCTGGCTTGCTTCATAATGTAAAGCACTTTTTTCTGTAATGAAGAAAGCAATGCTAATATAATATATTGTCTGGACGTACTAAATCCGTACGTATGTTTTTACAACTACTCTCTTTCCAGCTAAAGATTGAAGTAAATGTAAATAAATACACGTGGCATAATGGTTCCTGATTGGCTATTGAACCCACAACGCCTCCAAACTCATGGTTGTCATCTTCTTCCTCACATTAAAATAGTTCCTTCTAAAATAATAAAATGTATAATATACATGGAATACGAATGAATTAAACACGGCTTATAAGAATACTTTCTTACGATTTAAACAACATGTTTATATTAGTGGTTTCAGACATTGCATGTTAAATCATTGTAACGTGTATTATGGAACGCGCATGCGTAATAGGCATTAAATCCCTCCCAAGGTGACTTGCAGCTTCTCAGAGCACATCAGCACAGCTGGTAAACACAGTGCGAGATTCAGTGTTGCCAACCTCAAATAAATTTCTGTAGAATTAAAGAAATTCTCCACTCCTCAAAGAATAGCATTTAATCAGGAATCTACAGAAAAAGAAAATCCACTATTCCCAGTAGGGAAATAATAAATATTAACCCTGTGTGAGCATTTTACGGGTTAGTTCAATGAATGTGTTGAAATGTCTGCAATATATCAGACGGTGGCTGCCCTGCGTGCTCACTGGCTGAAAATAATGCGCCCTGGTGGCTGCTTTGGTAGCTAGCTTGCGAATGCGGAGTAATAGATTTCGGTTTTGTTTACGTCTACTTCAATCTTTAGTTGGAAATAGTTTAATGTACTGGATAAGATAAAAGTTCAAATGTATTACTTATTGCGATTCTAACTTGACTTCTTGCAAGAGTCATCTTCTGCAGCAGCTTATAATGAAAGTAAACTTAAATGTGCTACTGAAATTTCTAAAATCCACAGTTTTTGAGCTAGAAAGTTGAAATTTTTACTGAGTATGCATATTAATATAATCACACATTGTAAATTTCAATCTTTTCTCATAAACACTTTTGAAAAATTAATGTTTTTTTCTTTAAGAAATCCTATTTCTTAAAAGTAACACTATATATTGTGCATTGGAGCATTAACAATGTCCTACCCTAATGTGTTCATTTGTAAAAAAAAAATACAGCTACCAGACGAGGGATCTATTTGCCACACCGCTAAACATTATCATGTCGTAGCTCCTATGATAATAAATCAAACGCACTGTAATTCAGCAAATAATTGAGCGGCAAATAACGTCCTCGTGTGCTTTCTGCGAACGCCAACGAAAGAGCCAAAATGGCGGGCGATTATATTAAGTATTTATCCAGCCTTAGGAAATACATAATGTCTTCATCAGCGAATCACAAGACGCACACGTTTAAATGTAGCCGACCTGCAACGTGATTGGCTGCCGGGAATTAGAGCGACGGGACTATAATATGTTGAATTTCTGTTCGAATTTTTTTCTTTGAGTTCCTCCACCATTTGAGAATTAGTTACATAGATTTATTTTTCACATGGTATTAGATCTGGAGAACGAGCAGGCCATATTCAGTATATTCAGTGTTATACAGTCAGAGCACACAACATAGTGCAATTGACAAAGTCAAATAAAAAGTAAACAATAAAATAATTCAAAACTCTCAACAACGTTGACATTAAAAAAACTCATTAATATCATAAAATTGTTTGTTGATTAACCAACCAGAGACAAGTCTGTTAAAAGACTTCCTTTCCAGATTAAAAAGATATCTCGGAAATTTATTTGCTATTTTTAAAGACATAACAAAATAATTATTCATTGTTTTAGTTAGCCTATACTTAGGTATGTCAAAAAGGTCACGGTTTCTGGTATTGTATATATGGACATCATTCCTATATGTCAACATATGTGAATTTTCTTTGACGAAATTTAGGGCTTGATAAATATACAGTGATGTTACAATCATAATTTTTTCATTTACAAATAACGGTCTGCAGTGTGCCTTCATTGATGAATTAGTTATAATAGCGTCTGTTAATAATTTTACTGCGTTGTAAAATAACCCAAACAAAATTGCGGTTATGTTACGGAAAAGAAAGTAAATAATCAAGGAGATACCTAAAATTATAGCCGATGCCTGTATATTCAGGTATACCACCATAAAAGCAAACAGTAGATATGAAGTACCAGTATTGAGAATTCTGATAACATTTCAATAAAGGTTATTTTTGTACGAGGGGCGTCCATAAAGTAACTTTCCCACTCGTCCCTCAGGTAGCAAACCACATGTTGCGCGAAGCGACTGCGTGTACGTGATAGAGTAATGTCCTGGCATGGCGCATGCGCTAGCGGAACTTCCCGAGTGCTCTCAGTAGCTTCGTTGCATTGGTTGAAGATGCACGTTTCTATTCCAGCTCCCGCCGTGTGAAGTGCGATCAGTGATAAAGTTTTTGAATGCACAGGGCATAGCGCCGATTGAAATTTATCGACAGCTGTGCCAGGTCTATGGGCCTAACATCATGAGCAAGCAGACGGTGCGTTCCTCCACAAGGTCGTCTGTGATGATTGTTGGTCTCCCACTGCACTCCTCGTCATGCACATTTTGACGTCCTGCTGAAAATTGTCTACAGCAGCTACGCAACATCTGCTTGCTCATGACCTGGCACAGCTGACGATCAATTTCAATCGGCGCTATGTCCTGTGCATTCAAAAACTTTATCACTGATCGCACTTCACACGCGGCGGGAGCTGGAATAGGAGCGTCCATCTTCAACCAATGCAACGAAGCTACTGAGAGCACTCGGGAAGTTCCGCTAGCCATGCCAGGACATTATTCTATCACGTACACGCGCAACATATGGTTTGCTAGCTGTGGGATGAGTGGGAAAGCTACTTTATGGACGCGCCTCGTATTATTTCTTTGTGACTGTTCAATTTTCAGTGCATTATCAAAGCCTTCGGCAACCCATATCCTTTCACCAATCCAAGACGATCAAAGTTGTGATGTTCTCTGCAACCCTACCTTCATTAAACCCACAATATATTTGCTTCTGTAGGTCTACACTGTTCTTAACTGCCTGCCAGTAGTTAGTTGTATAGGTCTACAAGCTACAGAACGCTTGTACTGACCCATGCTTGGATTGCAATGCGCTATTGTAGGTGGCTTGACCAATACGGTGGTGGCTTTGAAGCAGAACGCCGGTGGTGGGTCCCCTGCGGTGACGGTGCACTGCTACCCTCGAGAGAGTCAACCCCTGCTGCAGCAGCACAGTCCCCGTACGTATCAGCGCGCGGGTTCAAGTCCCGCATGTGCAGAGTGTCCAGTGAAGAATTGCGCGACACCACACGGCAAAATGTATTCGCCACACATGCGCAGGCATCAATTTCAGTGCAGAAATCACTAGCCAGCTGTAAGCGTGTGAGCGTGTGCACGCACTGTGGATGGCAGAACCAAAATATGTTGTCACTATGCAAAGAAAACAGCGTGCAATTACAAGTCCAGAACAGAACTGTTTCTTATGATGATGATTGATGAAATGTTTCATCATTCATTATTAACTACGGCGAGTGATTAGAGCGGTGACACAAGAAATTAAAAAGAAACAATAATGCAATTAAAGTTCAAAGACCTGCCAAATGTTAAGCATGAGACTGCGGCGATAATATACAGGGTGTATCTAAATTGGTGTCAAATATTTCGGGGATGTGTTCGTAACACAAAAACATTACAAAAGGTTCATATGAACATTGGTCTCAAAATAATTTATTTCAGAGCTACAAGACAAAATTTAATGTTACAAAAATTGCTCGAAGTAGCTTCCTCCTGATTCGATGTGTCCCCTAAACCTGCGTTACATGCTCTGGCGTACTCTGTTGAACATTCCTGGAGTGTTTCGTATTTCGTGAAATCCAGTTTGGATACGCTCTCAGAATATCAACATTAAGTACAGGAGTTTTAATGTCCCCAGACGAAGAAATCCATTGGATTCAAATCAGGCGATCGAGCAGGCCATGCAATGAATCCCCTTCGACCTATACATCTTTGGGGAAATCGTTCATTAAAAAAATTACGAACTATCAGACTGAAATGAGCTGGAGCAGCATCGTGTTAAAACACATTCGTTGGATGACGTCCAGAAGCACATAATCAATTAAATTATGCAAATCATTTCGTTCTGGTCACTCACAGAATACATTTTCTTCTGATTTCTTTGCTCTACAAAATACAAACAAAAAAAAAACCATCAAACAATCAGCGGTCAATGAAGGGACAAATCCTTTAATAACTGCCTAACGAATGGTTTTCGGACTCATATTCTTATTAACTTTTTTAATTGTTTTGATGTTAGGAACACGTCCCCGAAATATTTAACACCAGTTTAGATACATCCTGTATATAGGATTTCACATCTTCACATTGAAGTTCTCTCAGTAGAGTTTGATGGATTCCTTTTGTATCTTTTCTCCTTACCTCAATCTGTAACCCAAATCGTTGGCTTAGAGTATAAATCTGCTAACTCACAAAAATGAATTTTACAGGGGAAACAAAAAACAGTATAAATTAACTCTGAAACTTTAGGGCCAGGTCTGTACTTTGATTTGGTCCTAAACCTTCAGTCTTTTGTTTCCTCTGTAAAATTTCCTTTTTATTAGTTAGCAGGTTTACATTCTAAGCTGACGAAATACGTTTTTTCTTTGATTTCTTCTTTAGTATTAATGCAATAACCATTACTGCATTTACAGTTGCAACAACCGTAGAACTGTTGTGGATCCATTATTAGAACTGTGATGAAAGATATGATAAAAGCTTTGACATAGCATAATAAATTCAAAATCTTACATTTGATCATATATATTTGATCAAAAGTTTTATCGTATTCTGTGCCATGAAGGAAATTTGATAGTGTATGACCTCGGCACTAGAATGATGCTGTGGATGGCTTTTACCCCCGGGAAAGACCGTTGTCTTCCAGAGGTTGTGATAAGTTTGGAGTCACCACCTGGGATCGAAATGGAGGCGTTTATTTGAACAACTGTAAGTACGTTTATTGTGAATAAATAAGTATTTTTTTTTGTAAAGTGTTGCCACTAATTTTCGAATGACCCATGTAGATTTATTCGAAATTCCATGTATCTAAAAGATACTCTGGAACATATTCTTCTTGAGAGTAAATTATAGAATCTCTTTGGATCCATTCTCTCAGATAATGGTACAAATGTCTCAAAACTTGTACAAGAAACTAAGAACTCAGTTCAGAGGTGTATAAGAACCAAGGACCTGGTGCAAATAAGACTTCAAAGCCTCATATCTCTAATAGGTACCGGTAATAATTAATAATCTTGATTAATCTTAACAGAATACATCGGACTGTATTAAGAACTTTCTTGTGTTAAATTATGTAGATACCTTGTTGTTGACTAGTTCCAACCTTGTATGTTATCTTCAGAAAATAAACGACAGCAGGTTTAAACTAATCAACTACAAGGTACCTAATTTTAACACGTGAAAGAAATACAGTATATATTCCGAAGTGATACCTATAGTGTAAAAGTTGTGTAATCAAGGTGGATAATCTAATCTATTTGAAACCAAACCAATCACTCGCCATTTCCTTTAACTGCTAAATCCATCGCTGAATTCTGTTCTGAGAAGAATTCTTCATTGTAAACTTTTATTTGATTGTGCCATCTATCTTTCACACATAAACTATTTGGCTGGTGGTCTAATTGTCACTATAATTGGTGCACGTGTAATGGAATGGGTAGCATTTACAATTACGTTAAAAACATACCTAAGAAGTGTTATTCATTTGTTCAACAAAAGGTTTTTTAAATGTGTATATTCCCCTTGGACACTCTGTATATGTTACATATTCATCCAATTCTTGTGCATATAACAACATATCGCACATGGGCATGTTTACCTATCACATTTGTCTCATTGTGTTTGTTGTTCACCCAATCCAACATCAGGTACAAAGCATGTCCCAGTAAGCTGTGTACTGACCAGGTCATGGAACCTTTGAACCACACTGATGCTTAGCATGTGTCGGATTATTGATATTGGAATACTGACAACTCAGAATGTATCACAAAACCCAAAAGTTGAATAACAGTATAGTGTTAAAAAGCAACTGTTCTTAGTGATATAGTTTCACATAGGTAAATACTTTGTTTCAAATGAATGGATGTGATGTAGATATCTACACTTGATTTGTAGTAAATTTTCCCATCATTATCTTCTGTTTTTTTTACAAAAAAAAACTATTTATCAAAAGTAACAAAATGGAATTAAAATGTTAAATATTTTAATTTGTTACGTATTGCTGCAAATTATGTACCTCTAACATCTTGTCATTCACAAGAATATAGGTTTCTATTGGTGGTTAATTTGTAATGTGTGTGGAGTGGAGGGAACGACTAAGATTTCAAATCATCCGTCCTCAAGTGAGGTTGACCACTGGGATCCGGAATTAACAAAATATAAAAAATAAAGGGAAATGAAACTAGCAAAATGAAAACTGATTCGATTTGTACATTAAAACAAAAATTTACGTATTAACATATAGATGATAGTGTAAAATTTGAAGAGAGGCCTTCAGTCACAAAATTTCCATTACAATTTCTAAAACCTCATAAAAGGGAATTTTTAAAGGAAATTTAAGGATATTAAAACATGTTAAATTTTGTGTAAACAATTTCCCCTTTGAACCTCCAAATAGATTTAAGTCTGCAACACCCCAGTTGTAAAGCGAAATGCCATATTTTTCACTGAGGTATAGAAGACAAGGTACATATTTAGCTCGCTTGTCATCATTTATCTGCAGTGCTTGATTCGTGTCTCGTTCAAAGCAAATCGTAGGGTCTAAGACCATCGCTTTCTGGGTGCTTCTATTGATGGCAATTATATCGACTCTTCTATGAGAATCATCTTCAGACACACAATGAATCTCTTCATGTACTTCCCATCCTCTGTTTCTTAGCAGGTTGGCAATTGCTGTACGGACACGATGGTGTCTGTTGTTACGCAGTAGCTCTCCCTTCTTACAGAACCCCAGTACGTGGCCAAGTGTTTCAGTCTCGCTGCAGCCGGGATGGCGACAACGGGTAGTACTGAAGGTTCTGCCAGGGACAGATCTCACTGCGGTGACGTTGCAAGACATCTTGATGGCATTGATGTATGCCGAGGACGAAATACATTTTTAGAGGAGATCCAGGAGTTGGCTTTGGGGCATTCTTCAAATGTACAAACACCTTTGCCTTTATGTGGGAGCTGGCACCATGACTGGAATGATTGTTTTCTGAGAACTTCTCTGAGATGTTTTCCTTTAGTTTGAGGAGTGACATCTCCAGGAAGACAGAAAATATTGTAATGCGAATATGTTACAGTCGTCCTTTACGAAGGACAATCAGATGGCAGTGCTTCTCAGATATCCACAAGGAAAACAAGTGAAAATTTCACTCTTTAAGATATACTGCTACCGTAGTCAATTCTCAATATACTCTCCATCTTTTCCTACAGTTTTTCTCCCCACTTTGAACAAGGGCATGTATGTCAGCACGGTAAAATTAATTGTCCTCCTTTAACCATTAACGACAGTTCTCAGAGCCTTTTCATTCTTAAAACGATATCCCCGAAGTTCTTCTTTTGACAGATCAAAGAGACGGAATTCTGATGGTGCAAGATTGGAACTGTACTGGTATGCTAGATATGACAAGTAGGTTCATCCAAATTTTGCAAGATTGGAATTGTACTGCTACGCTGGATGTGACAAGTCAGTTCATCCAAATTTTGCCATTTTCTCGGTGGTGTTGTGCTGATGTTCGACCTGGAATTATCGTGCAGAAGGAGCTTATTTTTCAGAGTTTTCCATGCAAGAATTCGATCCTGAATCTTCTGCAACTCTTCGATGTAGCGGTCACAGTTTATTGTAGCTCCCTACTCCAAGGAATGGACTCTCATCCAAAAACCGGAGGTCATGAGATTTTCAGTCGATCACGTGTTCCTGAACTCTGCGATGTTGAGTAGTCATTCCATTGACTTCCTCTTGTACTCAGATTCAAGTCATGGACCCATATCTCGTCACCAGTAACAATATTCGACAAGAAATCTTTCCTCCCAACTTCGTACTGATACAAGACTTCTGTGGCGATTGCTCTTCTTACATTTTTATGACCTTCTGTAAACAAGCGAGGGACCCATCTTACACACACCTTTGTTGAGTTAAGGTTTCTAATAGTTATCACACTATCCTTTCTGATAGACAAGAGGAGCACAAATTACTTTTGCGATCAGCCCAAAGATATCATCCACTCGGTGGATGTTCTATTGTAACATTGCAGTGGATAGCCAGCCAGTCCTCTGTGAATCACACAAGTCAGTTTGTCTTTTCTCAGCTTTACCACAACTTCTCGCCCATTATCGAACAATGCTGACTTCAACAGTGAAATCTCCATAAACATTCTTCAATCGTTCATGAATGTAAAGGTAAGCGTTCACTACATCTATCGCACTCATCGGAACTCAATAACAGTTCGGAAAAAGACTATACTATAATCTGCCCAAACGCATCCATGTATCCAATCGGTTGCAAATCCGTCCACGTTTTCAGATGAGCAACTATTCCATGTGCGATCATGAATAAAAAAATTGGTCGCTAGATATTATGTTGTGCCATGCCAGTGAAGTCGCAAAATGGCAGACGGAAAACTTACGTTTGTAGAAAACTGGGAAAATTATTAATTTGTGACGTTCCCATTACAGTAATCAAGTCATTTCTTCATATCGTTATGTCCAATATTATATTCTTTTTCTAGAAAGAAAAAGCAAAACAAATTCTTATTTAACAGATGTGGAATTAATAGACCTAACTAACTCCTTTGTTTCAGCAATGTCAATATTATGACGTCATGTTTTAACAACTGAAAGTTTCGATGAGGCGATGATTAGCCTATTATTGAACGCACTTCAAAATATCCGTTGCGTGCGATTCCTACGAAATGCGATAGACAGTGAACGTTTTCTTTCAAACTTTAGTTTGCAGTCAGGAACTCAATAACATTTCGGCGTATACACCACCTGCCCAAACACATCCATGCATCCGATGGTTGCTTATACTGCCTGCTCATTCAATGGCCAAACATGTAACATGAAAAAAAAACTGTCGCTAGATGGCAGCTTCTAACAGCCAGTGAAGTCGCTTGTGTAGATTCTATGCTTTACGCTTGTAGTATAGGATTTAAATTTTACTTTATTTCGCGACTCTATATTTTATATTTCTCTTTGTTAATCCATTATATTCTTTGTTCTAAAAAGAAAAAGAAAACGGGAAAACGTTTTCTGTGTGAAACTTTCTTACATTACTAAGTACAGTTTCTTTAAAATTTCTGATGATCATTATTCCTAACACACTTCAATATGTCATACTGGCACAAAATAGATACAACAACTTTTTCTTTCAGAGTTTGGAGCAGACATACGGATGAACATAGTATATTTGGTGCCGCCACCTATCATTTCAGCGAAAACGTTGTTACAATGATCTTATGAGCAATAAGCTACTTCTTCATGTCAATGCTTTACTAAGAGACATAACATAAATTCAAACAAATACCTCCGTCTTTGATGGTCTTATTAATCAATTTTCTTTAATATAACCTATTTTATATTTCAATTTGTATAATCATATTTTTGTAAAAGGCAAGGGTCCAAGAGATTGCATACTTGTAATATAAAAACATTTTAATTTAATTTATTGGTCTGACCCAATATTTTGGGTTTGCCCTGCGACACAGAATAGCTCACAATAAAATTTAAAATGAAAAATTATATAAACAGGTTTCAGACAACTTGATTAAGACGTGAAAAAAATGAACCAAAATAATTAAATTGAATGTCACGCCAAAAGATGCTGACGAAATATCGCAGAAAAATGTTATTATTGATGGTCTTGAAGATCTCTCGTCAACTTGTTTTCCCTCCACTTTAGACCGGAATGGTATTCAAAACCAAATAGTGATTTTTCACATGTTAAATTTCTGATAGGTACTGAATCGTAGACTCGTAGATTTGTCTTTTCAGGCTTTGTTCACTTCAGATGGTTAAGAGACAAAGCATTTCAAAGATTACATGGACTCTCAAATTTCTGGCTGTCTGTTTATTCCTCAGTCATCAGATCATGTTTATAGCTATGATATCGATCCTACGATTGCTCCCACCATCACAATGTGAAGGTCTGATTGAAGTGCATCTGCGATCATAGAAGAGATGGGGCAACTCCCAGCACATGCTGGTAAAGTTTCATACCCACTGCCACCTGAAGAGTCTGGAAGGAGTCTGACCAGAACAATCACTGGTGCCACCATCACAAACAATTTCAAACTCTCCATTCAGTGAACTTGATAACCCTTCCTGGTTGCTCATATTCAAGATCTACAGACTACTTCAAACAATACAACATCTTTTCCTTTCTAAGAGACATAACAGGTTTTAAATTCAAACAAATATAAGCAGCGATTGGATCTTTGCAGGCGGTCTTAGTAATCAATTTTCTTTAACAAAACCTATTTACATTTTAATTTATAAAATCATATTTTTTTTAAGGCAAGAGAAAAGAGACCTGTACTTTTTAAAAGAAAACAATGATTGGAATAAAAACATCTTAAAACTAAAAAAAAAAGGTGTTTTTGCATAGCCTACATAGATTATTAAATCAGGCAAAAAACAGAATTCATTACTTTATGACTGTTCACTCAAAAGAAATCGTAATGGATGGTTCCGTCGTTTAACTTATCTTTATTGAAGTTCAAAGACGGAACCATCCATTAGAATTTCTTAAATCATAATATCTTACCAGTATCAAAATGTCATTTAAGTTAATGTTACTTCATAATTCCATAATAATTTCAAATTGGTTAGTTAATTCTATTGTTTGAAGAAAGCTCTGAAAATTGATCAGTTGGTTCCACTATTTGAAGAAAGCTCTGTCAATTGGACATTTCTGAAATACTCTTCCGGCAAAGGATCGATTTCAATCTATTCTGTGATATCTCTGCATTATTAACAATTGTCAGAACTAGTTTATGAACTCTTTTGAGCAGATTAACTTCCCATGCTGACTGTAAAGTGACACAATCTTACTGAACAAGAAGATACATTCCCCTCTCTAGCACAGTCTGGGTTGTCAGCACATGCTTCATTTCAATTAGTGCCCTTGAACATCAGAACAGAGTTAACAATCTTGATAATCGTTTGCTTTCAGTGTCGGGCGTCGGGTTGTCCACACCTCACCTGCGCCGACGTCAGTCATCGGCTCCTCCTCAGGAGGAGAACCTCCAAGTGCCACCGCGACCGCAGCCACCACACTCCGCCCTGAGTCACGCCACTGGCTCGTCCTACTACACGACACCCTCGCCCCCGTACATTCCAGTGCCCCCAGGCCCCCCTCACACAAACCTCAGACAGCATCCAGACCTACCCACACCCTTCAGTATTACCACCGCAACCTCCCCCACCCCCACACCAGTGGGCGGACCCCAGGCGAGACTTTGATGTGTACGATAGGATAGAACAGCTTGGCAGGTGAGTAAGCTGTCCTCGAAATTTTATCAGTAACAAGACTTTCTCCACATAATGAGCGTCAGCATTCTGCTTTGAGTGCATACATTTCAATTGAAGTCTGAAAATTATCTTTTCATATTATTAATATGCTGAACTTCCTCTTTACAGCAGTGGGGAGAAGGTAAAGTGAGAATACTTTAAAATGTCAGCATGGATGTCAGGCGTGACTTACCGAGTTTCCCGTAACACATACTAGAGGCGCTGTTGTAGAAATTGATCTTGCTGCCACCTGTTGGGAGGAGGGGCGTTATTACATCTAGCAGCGCACCATAGTAGCTTTAAAAGAGTAACTAATTACTCCATGCATTTAGCAGTGCACCTGGTGACGAAAATATGAAACTGTGCAGAAAGTATTCCCTCCCACCCTCATCGATATTCAAAACTAACCCAATTTAAAATAAAACATTTACATTTTTATTCCTCACAGCATCTTCTACTGAAAATTCTTACCGGAGCCAACAGGAAGATAAAAGAGACGATCTCTTTTACACTACCCAATTAAAATATAACCAGACAGAGACAAAAAATAAAGCAAAAGGTTAGATAATTGGGATTGTATTCTTTGGGTATTTATTGTACAGCGCAATGGAAAATTCTGCAAGAACTACTTAGATAGTTCAATTTATTACATTACTATTACTTTACAATACATTCAACAACACTATTTTTACAACGTCCATAAACATCACTGCTTATACACACACGTAGTATCACTTTATGTTCACTTATTAACAAGTTTCTGTCTGCCATCTTGTCTCCTCGAACAATATCTCAAATGGATAAATAGAGAACTCTGGATAATGTACCCAACACGTAGTTCTAATGTTCACTACCTACGTTGTTGGGCGCTGATCATCTTATTTCAGCCCTCCGCCGCCAGATGGTGCTGACCGCAGTTTCGCATCCTATTATGTATTTATCCATGATATCAGTTTGCAAGTCTGTCGCTTACCGATGCGACCCCGTTACAACTATCAGCATCTCCTTTTGTGAACTCAAAGCACAAAAATGCTTCACTGGCATTTCCTTACGCTACCCTCTGTAAAGTTACGGCGTACTACATATTAAATAAATAAATTCATTAATTAATTCTCACAGAAGATACGGAAAATGTTGCTCATTTTCCGTCATGCACAATCTACGTCTTCTTCAGAAACTATCATTTACATATGTCAGTTCTTCGACACTAATTTCTGTTCAAATGTTTTCTTTTAGTTCATGTAGAGATTGAGGATTAGTTGCATACCTTTTACTTCACCTTACTTTACTTTACTTTACTTTACATTATTTTATTGTACTGTACTTTACCTTACCTTACCTTACCTTACCTTACTTTCCTTTTCATTAGTACTTCACTTCACTTTAATTCACCTTACTTTACATTTTACAGTACTTTATTTCACTTCACTCTAATTTAATTTACCTTAACTTGTATCACTTTATTATATTTTATTTTAGATTGCTTTACTTCACTTCACTTTAATTTAATTTAATTTACCTTACTGTTCACCACTCTATTTTATTTTATTTTACATTACTTTCTCTTACTTTACTTCACTTTAGTTTAATTTACCTTGCATCATTTTATTTTGCTTTGCATTACTTTACTTCACTTCATTTTAATTTAATTTATCTTACCTTACATCACTTTATTTTAATTTATATTGCATTATCGGTACTTTACTTCACTTCACTTCTATTCAATTTATCTTACTGTACATCACTTTATTTTATTTTACGTTAGGCTACTTTCCTTTACTCCACTTCACTTTAATTTCATTTAATTTAACTTATCTTGCAACACTTTATTTTATTTTACATTACCATACTTCACTTCACTTATTTTAATTTAATTTACTTTACCTTACCTTCCATCACTTCATTTTATTTTATTTTACATTACTGCACTTTACTTCACTTCACTTTACTTAAATTTAATTTAAGTCTTCATTTTTCTGTGTAGGTCCACTTCTAACACATAACTGATTAAATTTCCAACGTCTTTACTATGTTACTATTTAGCATTTACCTGGCGACTAGTTTCGAAGTCCTGTTCTTCATTGTTCAAAGCCTAGTCAAGGCCTAGGCTTTGGGGACAATGAAGAACAAGACTCAAACTAGTCGCCAGGTAACACAATAAATAAGTTGGAAATTTTATCAGTGTTAATTTAATTTATCTTATCGGTACATCACTTTATTTTATTTCATCTTTACTTTAATTTTTTACTTTACTTTACACCTTACTTTTACTTTAGGTCTACTTTGGACTGTTAGGAAATTTACGTCTAAAGTTATCCCCTATTCTATCGCATGATTTCCTGCACTTTATGTACGTGTTCAAAATGTATACTGGTACTGTATAAAGTAGAATTAGGATATGAATTGTAAATAACTTAATTATGTATCATGTTCAGTTAATATTTCATTATAGCCTATGCAGGCTTGTTAATGTGCATGAAAATGATTTTTATATATAATTACTAGCTGTATCCGTGCGCTCCGCTGACTTTAATGTAATTTAATTTAATTTATCACTTATTAGAAATAACTTCATTTATTTTTGTTTTTACATATAAGGTAATTACATAATTAAAATAAAACATTGGGTCCAGGGAACATTCGTGTTTGATAGAAGAATAAATCGTTTAATATGCTACTTAATTTAAATTCTATTTAAATAATTAAAATGCTATCATTTTGGTTCAGAGACCACTCATTTGGTGCCAAGATAATTCGTTTAACATTTTTCTAAATTAGTCTTGAATGCATTCTTTAATAAATCACTCCAAATTAATAGAGTTGATTGTGTACGAAGATCATTTTTATGTTAACCTTACTGTGCATTTTTTTTTGTTAATTTATTTTATTCACTCCTTAACATCTGTGGTCATGTAGCGTGTTTAGAATGTGTGGGTATATCAGCAGGCCGTTTATGAACAACGACACTATAATCTGAAGCGGCGGTGGAAATGTGCTGTATTGTTATTTTAAAACTCTTGTATATCCTTAAATATCAGTCCTATCAAAATTTTTCAGAGAATAAAACTTATCAAAAATCATTTTTAAAGAAACTTTTGTTATGTAACATTTTTCACAGAAATCAATAATAAGCTAGATATTTCGGTTTATTTAATTCAGGCCCCCTTATAACTCGCCTTTTAAATAAAGTATTTTGAATGCCATATAGCCTAAAATCTAAGTTACAACGAACTTAATTTATATTCCAATTTTCATCGAAATCCGTTCAGCCATTATCGCGTGAAAAGGTAACAAACATCCAGACAGACAGACATGCAAACAAAAATTTCAAGAAAGCGATTTTCGGTTTCAGGATAATTAATTATACATGTTAACAGCAATTATTTTAGGAAAATCGAAAATTACCAGAAAAATTTCGCTTACAGATTTATTATTAGTATAGATACTTTACTATTTTTGTCATTGTTTCATTATGTATTTCACTTCTGGTAGTGTGGAAGAGAAGGCCTCATGGCCTTAACTCTATCAGAATAAATAAATAAATAAATAATTGTCATGGACTGTATTACAGACAGTTGCAGTCGTTGGAGCATTCAGTTGCTAGTGACGTCCGGCTCATCCTCACCATCCTGCAGCAGCAACATACTGTACGCAGCTCGGAGTCTTCGGGATCCTCCATGATGCCTGATTACAGAGAGGTAATCGTGTAGCATTTGTCTGTTTCTATCATTTTGCTTTTCACTTTAGAGCCCCTCCAGATGACGCCACTTCTAGAAGCACTGCTGAAACACTGCCACTTGTTAATAATGGATATCAATGAGTGCCTTCAGACGCAGCCGTAGCCACAGAATAGTGGCGCTGTGGACGGTCTGAGTAGTTGGTTTCGATGCCAAGAACTAAATTGTAGGTTTCACATGGCACCACAGCAATGCTACAATTTCATACTCCTTTAGAGCCTCCGGATGTTTGTTATTTTCCGTGTCTATAATAGTACATTATGCAACGAGCCTATAATGAAGGTAATTAAGAAGTGAGTGTGGATATTTATGAAACGAGCGCAAGCGAGTTTCATAATTTTCATACGAGCTTCTTAATTACCATTATAGGCGAGTTTCATACGACTTTTTATGCTCGACCATATTTCTAACTTGATATTATCAATTTTAATTGTATCTGACCTGGAGCAATGTTCCGTATGTTGTGAGGTGTGCGCAGACGCGAAAGTATTGATTTTTTCCGAGGAACAGATATCCACATTAACCTTGCTAGGCCATAAGAACCTACAGAGATAACATTAAAATTAAATTAGACATTGAAAAACGAGATGACAAATTGAATTTATTTGAATATTATTTACAATTAACGCTAATTATTATAGTAACAGAACATAACCTTCTGCGACAGTATTGGGTTTCCAGCCTCCGTGACTTTTCGCTAATTCTCTTTCGAATGCATATCCGAGAATAATCGATACTTGCGGTTTTATAACGGTAGAAAGCTGACCTGTCATTGGCTGAACAGTTGTAACCTGAGTCGTTATTGGCTGAAAGACCTGACCTTTAATGAGTAGGTGTACTTTAATGACATGCATTAAAGGTCTCCTACCAGGTATATAATTACTACATTTCAGCATGGTCGAGCATAAAACATATTACCACATCATCTGCAGATACACCTTTAAAGGATAGCCAGTTTCACGATAAACTCTACGACAGACTGTTTTCCATTCGGTTGCATGCCATCACATTGCATCAGTTCTCGTCACCACGTTATACCAATATGACTCTATATGCACTCTTTAAGAGTGGATACCTAGCTGAACGTCCTGAACGGTTTATAACTCCCAAGAAGTTCGCCGTCAATCTTGATGGTGCGAACATTTGTGAACACTGTTGCGCGTCATTTTTCATTCGGTGTTTATGGTGCAAGTTAATGGTTTGCTTTGAACATTTCTTGAATGTCGACGATGTCCATTTTCTGAAGTGTAAGTTAATACACAGGGGAGATAGGGAAGATTTCCCCCTGTTGGAAAGTTATCTCCCCCTCATAAATTCGTATTAACATCCCTGCCAGGGATAACTTCTATCCGTCTCACAAAATAAAATTGTTTTAATATGAGTATACTTTATAGAGTACAGTATAAAGTAAGCAAAAAAAAATAATATTGATGTATTATCATCACCTTCAAGCTGACAACAATCAATAACTTAGGAATTACACATCTTATCTTAAGCCTGTTCACGGATATAATTATTATTATAATCAAGATGCAGGACAAGCAACTCAATGCAACCAAGCGTTGAGCCGTATGGAATGAGGATAATAATAATTTTATGTACGGTATTCTCCAGGGGTGAATGCTAGTCACGAAAGTCAGGCTTGCTCTTTTATTCATAGGGTAAGTGGAAGGATATAATAATTCATAAATAATAAAAATAATCAGACCCACATAAATAATTTATTTTATAATTATGAAATCATTATGAGTCATGGATCATATTGCCTATCAGATGTAGAAGTTCGATATAATATAACAAACATGGCCAACAAAACAGTTTATTTAGTTTTTTTACCCTGCCAACCAATGCACATTGTTGTATTGAGCTGCACTGAACGAGCGCACATATTCTCTATAATGTCTGTCTTCTCTTGAATAGTCCTTCGGGAAAATGGATTTAATAATAAGCTTTCAATAACACACAATTCCGAACTCGTTGCAGTACTTCAAATTAATGTTTAAGAATTAATAATACATGCAGCAGCTAACACATGCATTCCGCTCATACAATTACATTGCACTCGCAAATCACAGCACATTTACGCTGTCAGTACTGGCCTGTGTAACGTTAAATAGTTGTTGGTGTAGCTCTCGGACCAGAGCTTCAAACAACACATAACAGAAGCATGTGCGCCTAGGACGGACCAAGGAGGAAGGCACTTGCGCGCGCATCATATTCTCGCTGTTTCTACGTCTTTCCTGTAGCTCCGAGAAACGAGCAAGCATTGCGATACTTGCGGTGTGCAACCTGCGGGTGGTATTACGCCTATACAGTATTCCAAAAATCAAAATAAATTTTAATGTACGTAACGCCACTTTGAGAAATACACATTCTACGAAAATATTGGACTTGTGCAGCAAGCATAGCATGCCCTGAGAAATCGTCCCTGGTATTCTCTATCTAGGATTCTATCAGAAATCTTAATTCACACCCTGGTAATACATACATCCCATAGAGTGTTGATCTCTGCACCTCCCAGACACTCATTTTCTGTCGCCCTCCTGATGCACATGGTGGATCATTAGCAGCTAATATTTTTCCTGTCATAATTGTTAACAAAACACTTTCAAATGAGCCTTACTAAACTACAACCGGCCAGTCTCCGGCTCTGACATTTCTCTTGGAAATAGAAGAGAGAACGAGAGAGGAAGATAGTGACCAGCATTGCCAACCTGTGGCGTTTTGAAGTTGTGAAAAGAACCTCGAAATTCCACTGTGAATGAAACTATTCTGCTACATTTTAACCTTAAAACACTCTGGTTCGGTTTAAAGTAATGTTTTTAATTCTATTGTAATTTGCTGTTACAAGACTTGAGTTCTGATATGCGAAGATTAATTCATTCGCAGTTTGGAATGCTGGGAGAGAGGCGGGCACTAGATGTTAAAGTTGTCTGCTAGAACCAACTAGCTATGAGCGTCTGATGTATTTAGCACCATGTTGCCACTTCTTTTTCTATGCGAAGCACGTGGCGAACGAGTCGTTAGTTCTTTGTGTTATAATACAGATGAAGTAGTTGTGTTGTTTTGTGCTTGAGCAATTTACGGTGTCTGTAAACTTTATTATTGTTATAGTAATATGGCCAGTGGTTCGTCAGAATCGAAAAAGAAAAAAATCGGCTCTTTTAAGAGCCAAAGTCATGAATTTATATATGCAGATTGCGTGAATATTTTGAGAAGGAGCGAGACAATGGAGAACCTCTTCTCCCTGTTACGAAAGTTGTAGATAGAGTTTGTGACGCCTTGAAGGTGGGAAAAACAACCGTTAAAAGTATGGCGTCTTTCTACTTGAGTATTAACAGATTCTAAAGAAAACAGAGTCTTTTTCATTTGATACACTTTCATTATAATGGCAATGATATTCCCATAGTTTGTGGTAATATACTGTAGGCCTATGTATAATTTATATACGTGTTCGCATTAGTTTTTATTGTTATAATTATTTAGCTGTGTACATTAACGAATGATGCGATCTACGTTTGTGTAAAACTGTAAAATGATTTACATTCGCATTCCCATTAGTTATTTTTTGTGATCTACGCTAGCTGTGTACATTAACGAAGGCTGTGATCTAAGTTATATGTAAAATGATTTATAGGCATGCCTACGCGTTCGAATTAGTTTTTATTCCGCGCCACAAAATCGGCCGGCGTGCGCGTGACAGTTTTCAGGTTCGTTCCAACAAGCGGTTCATGGATCAGTTCATGTACGGTTCCTGTACCATCTTATGCGCATGCGCTAGTTGGGCATCTGCTATGGGATTGAAACTGGACTGGACGCTGTTGGAACGCTTTCGCGGATCGTTATGTACTAAATCCAGAGATGCTATAACTGTGATCATCTTTGTTAAGAACCGGATGCTTATTATTATCATCGTTTTGCAGCTAATTCTAATTGCAGAAAATAGAATTTCGATCATTTTCTATAAAAAGATGACAAAAAATATGGAAGGCAAGAATTCTATTAATTCAGTGTCGTGTACTGGGGGACTCTCATCTAAAAATAGTTCTTTTTTTTATTATTAATGTATTTACCTTATTTATTATACTCTTAATCAAAGCTGCATGTTGAAATTGTAATTAACTATTTCAACACCCAAATAATTTCCATTCCCTTTCTTTTTGGCGAAAATTTAAATTAAATCTCTAGTTTTATTATTCGTCTGCACTGTCACTTTTCATCTTTAACCTCACTGATGTGAACAGTCGATCATGTCTTTCTTCAGTATCCAGGAGACGTTGGTGAGCTTATGCGCATGCGCGTCTCGCGTACTCTTCCGTACATGCCTCAATCCACGGACTATTTCTGACCGTTCCGAACCCGTGTCAAAAGCTTGTTGGAACCCCCGACTGCAGTACATGTTTCCGGTTCAGGACTGGTTCGGATTGTGTTGGAACGCCTTTTCTGTACTGCGCATGCTCACGATGGTTACGGACGGTTCCTGACTGCTGTTGGAGTCTATACGTAACGGCAACACTGTCTCCCTCGGTCATGAGAAACGTCAGGGCAGGAGAACGAACGGCCGTACTAATGTACTATAGAGACTGCACTTGCAACTTCGCACTCAAGGGGTTCCTTGTTAGTAGGCTGTTGTATGCCTATATAAAATTAGATATTAAATTACAATAGTGTACAAAATATGTACCGGTGATATTGTAAATGTATCTCTTGTTAAATTTTATTTACTACATTTATTTTTTCTTAGAACAACATAATTTCTATAGTCCCTTTGACGCTATAACCAAGTTCAACTGCATTTCATTCGCTTGTGTAGCTGTTATATTATCAACCTTGACTCCAGATTCATTTGCAGTCTTCCTCAGACTATGGTCAGAGGTCAGGGAGGTCGTCAAGAGAACGCGGTTCCAATGTACAAAGAAGCTACAGTATTTCTCAAGACAGTCCGTCAAATTTCAGGTGAGTACGTGAGAAGTTCTATACGTCGAAAAATAGAAAAGACATGTCCAAAGGACAAGTGAATTTAAATTTTAAGTGATATGTTCTGCGTAGGTTGAATTAGTGTGACAAGACACACAAATAAATACAACTTAACATAATTATACAAACTATCATGCAACAGCTGCAACGACTTCTACATCAGACAGACGGAAAATCATTTCAAACACATTATAAGGAACATATCACAGCTAAAACCAACTACACAACAATTCAACCTACCCAAAACACGTTACAAATTCCAATACAACTACAACAGCATAGACACTGACATTAAAATAATACACATCCAGCCAAAAAACCATAAACTTGACATTCTTACAACAATAAAAAATTTACAGACATACAAAAACACACCCCAGCTCATCATGAACACTCAACTCAATTTCCAAACACACATCCTTTTTGACACAATCATGAATACACCCCACCACAACAGGAAACCAGAAGATAGCGCGGGATCTTCACTAGGCTTTGGAAAATGAAGAACAACACTTCGAAACTATAAAAAGTCTACTTAGAAAGCATATTTTGATAATACAGACTGTCAGTATTATAGTATAATATAATACAATACAATATTGTTTTGTTTATTCAGTCATATGACAAATCAAATTTACAAAAACTAATGACACTTATTCATATATGTAGTCATTATGTTCTATACAATGAAAATTACGAACGTTTTCGCCCTTCGGGCATCATCAGGCTCTTTGTATAATATCTCATATCTAGTCTCTGTGGTAAAATACAATGATAATTTAATGAAAATGAACTGTTTAAAATTAACTTATGATATGTCTAAAATAGTGTACAGACTTAATATGCGTAAAATTTAAAAACTGTAACTGCATTACATGATACATAAAATTGTGAAAATGTGAACATATTAGTAATGTTCCTCATTTAAACTTCATAATACTGATGTATATGTGTCGATCTTGCTTTCGAAAGTTCGACTTGGACGGTGAATTACATGTTTTAAACGTGTATATTGCACAAGCTGTTTTGTGATTTTCCATTTTGAATATTCTGTGAAGTGGTATTTATGACGACATGAGATGACCTTGTTGCACTGAATTCACCGACTAGTCGGTCATCTCATGTCGTCATAAATACCACTTCACAGAATATTTACAATGAAAAATCACAAAGCAGCTTGTGCAATATACACGTTTAAAACATGCAATTCACCGTCCAAGTCGAACTTTTGAAAGCAAGATCGACACATATACATCAGTATTATGAAGTTTAAATGAGGAACATTACTAATATGTTCACATTTTCACAATTTTATGTATCATGTAATGCAGTTACAGTTTTTAATTTTACGCATATTAAATCTGTACACTATTTTAGACATATCATAAGTTCATTTTTAAACAGTTCATTTCATTAAATTATCATTATATTTTACTACAGAGACTAGATATGAGATATTATACACAGAGCCTGATGATGCCCGAAGGGCGAAAACGTTCGTAATTTTCATTGTATAGAACATAATGACTACATATATGAATAAGTGTCATTAGTTTTTGTAAATTTGATTTGTGATATGACTGAATAAAAAAAACAATATTATATTGTATTATATTATACTATAAATAGTCAGCCAGGTAATATCCTAAAAAGTTAATACACTGAAGAAGTTGAAAAGTTAACCAGTTAATTATTTTATCCTAATGTTGGGCACGCCTGGGTTACAGCAACTTTCTGAGGGCGCGAGTTCTATAATGTATGAAGATAAAAATGTTTCTCTCTGAAAATGACACTACAGCCTACTCAGTCTTCTATTATATGAGTACTGCTCGGCATTAAGCAGGCTGTGCAGCGAATAGGGATTATAAAGAATGGACACTGAGCGAATTTTCCTGTGTTTTGTTTCTCTGTGCGCCGGTGTTTAGTTCTACTTTCAAGCGCTAGAGGTTAGTGTAATCGAGCATAGGCTAAGATAATAATTGAGAATAGAGTTGAGACACAGGATTCAAACATCGCCTACCTTATTGCATAATCCAGTAACTTTTAAATTTAAAAGTCATGTTGAGTTCAGATAAGTTTGTGAATAAATATCATATAAATTAGTTTTTATTTTTCAGTCAATCACTACCATGTAACGCCAAGATGAGAAGGTCACATCATCTGAAAACCTCCACTGTACATCTTTCATATTATGCCTCTACCACGGCGAATAGACCGAGATTTTCTTTTGCATCCACTTCATACAGTCTTCCATTACATTGAACGTCATAAAGAACAAGCCTAGTCTTCAGTTTTATATATAATAATTTTAAACGATTTTAATTTCATAATTCACGCACACTGCATGTCTCTCAATATATTGTATTGCAGTAAGATTGTAACATTTGACAATGTCTATAGTGAAGTTTTTCATTCAATGACAATAAATATTTATTATTATTATTATTATTATTATTATTATTATTATTATTATTATTATTATTATTATTATTATTATGTTCATTGGAAGGCTTTCTTTCTGTATGTCAATTTAATTTTAAGACTATGTACGCCGTTCAACCATTTTATGTAAAGTATGCGTGGTCAGACTATTTACTAGTGTTTTATAAATGTGTTTAAATTATATTTTCACCTAGTTCAAATGTTTGTTTGTTAAACTATCACCTGAAGATGACTTGAAAGTAAGTCGAAAATATTCGTGACATACATTAATATTGTATCTTGATGTAACAGAATCCATTTCTGTCATCTTAACATATGTGATTGACTGAAAAATAAAAACTAATTGATATGATATTAATCCAGTAATGCTTTGCTTCAAATAAATTCAAGTTAACAGCTTTTCCTTATTTCTCAGTGACGAACTAGTTGCAATAATATTTTTTTATATTTCAGATATAATAAATTATATTATAAAATAATATAATACATTATAAAATTAAGTATCAAATTCGTTTAATATTTGTATATAATATAATACAGGTATATGGTTTTACTTCACATAAGAGTTTTGTTTTTCCATTTTCAGTGCTATCAAATCATTTCATATTTTAATTGTTGTTGGGGTCAACGTCTCAACTCTCATTATAAAGGAACTCTAGAGTCTAGACATTACAGTTAATGACGGATTTATTATTTTATGGATCTAATTTATTTTATTTGAGCACATAATGTACCTACATGTACAGTAGCGTGCAAATTAATCCAAACAACGTAATTACTTATGCAAAAACACTCAAACGGGATAAAAAAGGATCTAAAACATACTTCAGTAATCTATGTGGCCTCCCTTGTTCCTAATAACAGCTCTGAGACGATTTGGCATGGATTCCACTAATTTCCCACAAATATTCTTCATTTCTTCATCGCGAAACCATACACCAATGAGGGCAGAAATCATCTTCTCCTTTGTAGAACAATCCATTTTTTGCATTCTTCTTTTGCAAATTGACCACAAGTTCTCAATGGGGTTGATGTCGGGTGAGTTGCCTGGCCAGGGGAGTACCTGAATATTCTTCTTGTTGAAGAATTCTGTAGTTTTTCGAGACGTATGGCATGGTGCCAGGTTTTGTTGCAACACACCTCTGCCATCCGGAAATGATTTTTGCAGCTGGGGTACGATTCTGGTTTCCAATAAGTGAATATATTTGTCAGAATTCATCATTCCCTTGATAGGTATTAATGCTCCAGGCCCTTCATGTGTAAAACAACCCCAAAACATTACTTTAGGGGGGGTATTTGGGTGCTTGTTGGAGATGAGCTGCCGTTACTTTTTCAGATTCTTTCCGTACGTAAGAAACATGGTGGCCGTGGACCTCGAAATGAGACTCAACGGAAAAAAGTACATTCTTCCAGTCATTCACTGTCCAGTGTTGATGTAATTTTGCCCACATTAAGGGTTAGCAGTTGCTACTTAATAGGCTTACGAGCCCTTCGTCCAGCTTCCAAAAGCCTACGCCGCACTGTTGTGACGGGAATATTCGCCCCAGTGCAGTGGTAGCCATTAACTCGCGGGTTAAGTCGACAGCAGTTAGTCTAGGATTTAATTTACTTTTCCTGACAATTAAACGATCATCTGCAGGTGAAGTCTTCCTTACCCGGCCACAGTTTCCTTTTTTCTGGGGTGTGATGGATCCAGTCTCTCTGTATCGTTTTATGATCGAATTAACAGTAGCCAAACCGATGTGACATTCTGCAGCATAGAAGAATGCTCTGCTAATGTTATAATTTTAGACTGTTTTCGTGGAGTTGTATCCATTTGTGAAGACGACAGAATGTACACAGGATTGCAGTATTAAATCTTCAACACAACTGAAATGCTTATAGGTACAAAACGACACGCAAAATGTCACATAATAAAAAAAAAATAACGACAGACCTTCAACAATGGAATTACACGTACTACAGATGTCAATTAAAGCGGTATGAGCAGCTATGAGGCCAACAATGACAGAAAATGTAAAAATATGTCGTGTTCGGATTAATTTGCACGCTACTGTATTAATTATATGTGTTATATTTCCGCTTTGTCGACTGCTCGCTGGTGTGATGTCAGCGCCAACTCTAGGGAAAAAGCAGAATCTCACGCTTTAGCTGGCTTGAAGGTCATTGAAATCAGTCCGGCTACATCAAAGGTACCGACGCGAAGTGTCCATTCTTTATAATCCCTATTCGCTGGGCTGTGCGAGTTCACACCCCACTAAGAATTACTGTAGTAACAGCGATTAATTCTTTTTTATTTACTATAAACGCCGTCAACTACATGGGCTTTCCAGTGTGGAGGAAATGATATGATGACATGTAAGCAATGAATGAAGGGGAACCGAAATTCTAGAAGACATACGGTACCGCAAGACTTCTATCTCTGACGAACTTCTAGAGCAGTACTAATAAGGTGCCTGTACTCTGACCTTCCAGACCTCCGACGTTGGAAGACCAACCCTCTTCGCAACTGCCCTGCCCCTCGACAGATGTGTCCCATTCGCACAGGAGTAGTAGCAGTGACTCACACCAGAGAGCACCACATCAGCAGCCTCAATTGTCATCCGTCCCACACACAGTGACACCGGAACTTCCCGCCAGGAGGCTCCATCAACAACCACCGCCTCCGCGCATACCACAGCGCAGCCAGTCCCAACCAACTGACCTCACTCAGGTACAGTCAAGACCAACGAGCTAGAAGTAGAATATAGAGTGGCGATCGCGCCGCCATCTTTGAAACTTTTGAACCTATGTCCGCCATGCTTTAACTAGTCAAGAAGTGGGCGTGGTTCCTATAGCATAATACAGAAAGTGACTGTATAGAACATGTTGCAACTCACGAATCTTATTTTATATCGCATTAACTTATATATTTCATTTTACTAACACTTCTTTATTTTAACAGCTGTCAGAAAACTCATGCAGCAACAATTTATTCCATTCACCTTAAGGTGCGTACACACTTAGCGAACGAACAACGAACGAACGACAAACGATTGCATTCGTTGATTGAAACCGGTACGTGTGTACGTCGCAGCAAAGGCAAACCGATCGTTTGGTTTGCCTTCGGAAGTGATCCGTCGCTTGTCGGTACATCAAAGGAAGTTGGTATTCGTTGTGGACGGGATTTGCCACTAGCTTGTAGTTCGTAGCAGAACGCAGCGCTTAGTTCAATTTCACTAACAGGATGTCGAAACTGGAGTGGACGGAAGACGCTGTTATAAATCTTATTAATGCATATAGGGAGCAGGAAACTTCATGGAATCCCAAGTATTCTACTTACCACAATAAAATAAGAAAACATGATGTTTGGGAACCTATTGGAAAGATGTTTAGCTGCAAGATAGGCGAGTCAAACACGTGCAAAATTTGAAAATTATTTTTGTTTATTTATTTTCAGTGGATATGTTTTTTGTTTATTGTAGGGAGCAGAAGTCAAAAAGAAAATTGAAAATTGAATCCCTACTGACATCATTCTGGAGTGAAAGACAGAATTCCATAAAAAGTTCTGGAATGGGGAGTGATGAAGTCACCTTGGTTCGCGTATAAACATATGTCGTTCCTTTTGGACAAATTCACGCCCAGGAAAAACAAAGTTCCAACCTTGTGCACACAAAATAAATTATTGGCATTGAAAAGTGTCTTTTCGTAAGCATGATGCGCATACGACAAACACAGACAAATCTCTCTTTTAATATTTTAAGATAATTATTGTCAGTGAGGTATCCGTGTACTGAAACTTTCCCCTGGGGCCTATTTCATAAAAGTAATAATTTAATACCATTACTAAAAAGGTAATAACCAGACATCGGATTCTAGGGCAAATGCCTATTTTGTTTCTTTAGGAGAAAAGTAAAAATAATTATTAATATTTGTGTTTCATGGAAATTGAAAGGTATTCAAAGAGTTTTATAGTGCCCTAAAATTCCCTAAAACGGTTATTAGAGCCTAATTTGTTAATATTCGCCTAAAAATGCCTAACTCACTGTAAAGTTTCGCATTTTACTCTTACTTTTTATAATTTATACATGCATTCACTGCGAAATTTAAGGCATTTAAAAAGTGGAAAGTTTGCTTCACACCGGCCATGAAACCATTGATAAAGGAAACAAAATGTTTTGAATCTCACGACACTCGCAATAGATTTCACCGAATTTAATATGTTTGGAGGCATAAATGCCGACAAAGAACCAACCTTAGTTTTGAAGCAGGCAACAATCACAACATGTGCTGCTACCGATTCAGAGATATACTATACTATAAAAATGACTGTTTTCGGTTTGAAACCGATTAGCTGTACTGCCCTTCAGAGTGTCATAAAATCACAATTTTTGGAGAAAGAGTGTTTTTGAAATATTTATGAAAAGTCGTAAAACTGCGAATTAGTAGGGTAAACCGTTACAAAATATTTAAAAGAATGGCCCTCCTAGTGTTAACACTACCAGGAAATGTAACAATAAGTGGAACTTTGTATTTTTGTCCAATTGAATCTCAATAACAACGGTTCATTTGAATGCTCGTTAACAGTTGCTCTTTCCCTCACCTTATTTGTGTTGAGAAGTTTTGAGCGGTAGGACGTTTTCCTGTGAAGTTTAACGTGATAATGCCGAAAAATATAAGCGCAAAATCTACATTGATCCGGCAATGGCTAACAGAATATTCAGAATTCACTTATGATGGAAAAATAATATTCTGCAAGATTTGTAGCAAACAGTTATGTAACAATAGTTGAAATATATAAATTCTATTAATTTTAATGAGTAGGCCTATAATATTTATACATTGACTGAGCTATCCTGAGGTATAATTCTTTTTAAGACCACTACACTTTAACCTTTTAAATTCCGATAGTTAAAGTATTTGCAGGTCATTAAAATTTTGATTGTTCGAACCCACTAACTTTGTGATAGAAATACGGCAATACAACAATTAGGATTTTATTTTAATTCAGTTTACTTTACATTTTTAGATTTCGCAAGAAAAGAAGTGCCACCTAAAGCAGCATGTGCAAGGAGCGGCTCATAAGGCTAAAGCTCAGCAGAAAAATCAACTGCAACAAACTTTACTAACACAGCCTACTTCATTCAATCTCAGCAGCAATTTCTATGCTGATTTAACCAGAGCGTTTTTTGCTGCTAACATTCCCTGGAATGCAATTGAAAATCCGGTTAAGACAGTTTTTACAAAAATACTGCAAACAAAATATCCCATCTGAGTCGACACTAAGAAAAAATTACTTAGACAGAATATACAATGAAACTTTAGCTTCCATTCGGGAGGATATAGGTGATTCTTACATATGGGTCTCTGTGGATGAAACCTCAGATCCTATGAATAGGTATATAGCAAATATGGTAGTAGGAAAACTTAGTCCTGATGGACCTTCGATTCCACACCTCGTATGTGTTAAGGAACTTTCGAAAGTGAATAGCCAAGCCATTGCTTATTTTGTAAATAAAGGCCTACAGTCTTTATACTCAGGTAATATAGACGATTCTAAAGTTATGTTGTTTTGTACTGATGCTGCCTCATACATGGTTGCTGCAGCTCCACTTCTTAAAACATTTTATCCTAACCTCACGCATGTAACCTGTCTAGCACATGGCCTTCACAGGGTTTCTGAAACAATCCGGAATGAATTTCCTCTTGTCAATTCGTTTATTTCTAATACAAAAAAATGTTTTTGTAAAGCCCCATCCAGGATTTCAATATTCAGAGAGAACTTTCCAGATATCCCACTCCACCTCAGCCAGTTGTTACACGATGGGGAACCTGGATTCAGTCAGTGGTGTATTATTCTAAGTATTTTAAAGAAGTGGTCACAGTTATTGATAAATTATCTGAAACTGATAGTGCAGCGTGTGTGAAAGCAGTGAAAGATTGTCTGAATGACTCACGAGTGAAAAACGATATTGCCTACATAACATCAAACTTTTCTTTCATACCTGCAAGCATTGAACAATTAGAACGTGAAAAACAATCTCTTTGTAGCCAAATAGCAATAGTAAAGGAAGCTCAAGTGAACATACATTCTGCTTTGGGCGAAACTGGGAAAAAAGTTAAAAATAAGTGGGACAACGTATTAAATAAGAATGTAGGATTTTCATTGTTGGAAAAAGTATCAAGAGTGATATCAGGGGAAAGTGTAAATGTTCCAGTAAGTATTGATGTTTCTATTGTACCTAATTTAAAATTTGCGCCTCTCACATCAGTTTCGGTTGAAAGAAGTTTTTCTGCTTTCAAAATGATTCTCAGTGACAAAAGGCAAAGGTTAACTGTGGAGAATTTAGAAAAATTCTGGTGGTGTACTGTGCAGATAGTTATAATAAAGTCTGAGCATGGAACTGAATTTCAATAACTTAAAATGAGTAATCTTGATATCAATAATCATTATTTCATTAGTTTCAATATATTAAATTTGTGCAGCTCTGTTTATAAATATAATATAGTATTCTTTTTTAATGTTTAAACATACTTTTTGTGCGTATTTTAGTGTATAACTAAAAATTTCAGCGAAAGAAATAAGTATGATACCTTGATGTGCCTAAAATGCCTATTTTCATTAAAATAGAGCCTAATTTTACAAATTTTGTGCTTATTTTAGGCGCCTAAAACTGCAATTTTTAGTGCCTAAAAATCCAATGTCTAATAATATTAAGTAATATTATTACTGTTCTGTTTCATAAAAGTAATATTTAATAATATTATTTATTACTGTAAACGCTCATATTATTACTAAAATAAATAATAATATTAGTAAAGTGTTTCATAAAGCAGCAAAGATAATTAAATTTATTAATAATATTAACGTTAGTTCCATGACTGTATTTTAAGTAATAGTTTAATAATTTGTAAAAAGTAAATGCCAATGTAGGGTTAGATTTTGAAGATAAAACCATGAAACCATTTGAAATGGATAATTCTGACTCAAATAGTGATGAAGAGGGAGTGTTTGTCCGACGTCCAAGAAATTTTAGACAACGAATATCCTACAACCATATGCAAGAAAGTTACGAATATAATGAAATAGTTGACCTTTCAATTCGAGAACTTTTCGCAAAAAACTCTGTTCCTTCAAGTTATTTTCACGTCTTTTCCCCATTTTAAAAAGCATAAGAGACAAAATGAATGACTAACAAAGTCCCTCTCCATACTTACAAACTGTCATAGGCGCCAATGTAGGTGGACCAGGCTGAAATTGAAAACTATCTTATCTAATTGTAAAAGAGGAACAATTGGAAAGGATGAAACCTAAATTAAATTCAATTACAGTATAGAACTGTTAGAAAGTAATTACTGTATATTTTACATTATTTTATGTTATTTGAATGATTGAACTTAACGTTTTTCTCTCCTTTCTCGTCATTTTTTAAATTATAATAATTGTTCAGAAATATATGCCTATGGGACATCTACATCACAAAATACAGTAATATTAATATTTTCTGTACCTATTGAAATGTTTTTTCAGTGTATACTTGTGACAACCTGAATCTATATACTCTTCACTAATTAACATTGTGAAGATCTTGGTGAGCCAAAATCGTTTGCAGACATATATCAACAAGTAGATCTATTACAAAATATGTGGACTACTTTAAACCACCCCTATTGAGGGCATAAACTAAAATTAACTTACGAGATTTATAGGTACCGTATCCACAATTCCACATCACAATCTCTAATTAGAACATATGTATTTGCACTTTGTATAGTCAGGTAACTTCTTGAAAATACTACTTACAACATAATCAGCAATAAAAACCCATTAAGACAATTTCAGTATTTTTATTAATTTCGTCATAACATTAATCTTCTACAACATCCACACCTTCAAACTCAAACACTATATTTTCTAGGAACGACTTCACCGCGTAAGTACTTATGTCGTTATTGCATTACTTATTTATTTGTGGTAAAAGAGTAATTTTTATGTGTATTTATTTACGCTTGCACCAATAATTTTTAAGTCTTTTTATATAAGTACTTGCGCAGTATTCCGAATTATAACGGAACTTGAAATATCTTACATAAGACGCTTTGCAGGGTCCACTAACCCTGTTGTTAACACTGTCCTTAAGGCTGGTACAATATTGTCATCAAAAGTTTTCACTGCTTAACATTTTCATATGGTACTTCTTTAGATAACGAGGTCCAAGTTTTACACACGCGCGCGCACACACACGCTTCTGTCACTGATACACTGTTTTTGGAATTGCAAACTTTACAACAGCAGAGACGTGAACAATTAGGAATGATAAATATCTGTTCACAATATTTTAGATTTATCATATTGTTTCTTTTACTCGTAAATCAACTGAATCAAATAACAGAAACAATAACTTCGAGTTGCAGTGATTTACAATCTTATCTGAAATAAATTGTCTCCCAAACCTTCACACATATTACGATTTACTCTGTTGTTGCTATTAAAGATAGTACTTCAAAACTTATTTCATTCAACAACTGTTAACAGAGAGAATAATATAAATAGCTGTAGAGTGCAGACCAACTTGGTTATGTTTGTCAGCCTTAACCTCAAATCATCTGGCTACTGTACATATTTTATGACTCGTGCAAAACGTTTATGAAACAGAATTTAGTCGGTTAATAAAATTGTTTTCATGACTGCAATACTATTAATTAATATTATTACTGTGTTTATGAAACAGGCCTGCACTTGCTATAATTATATTTTCGTCTGCCTTTATAGCGGATAATCAGCGAATGTGAATGTTTTCTGACAATTTGCTGATGATTTGTACGTCGCTTCAAACAGCGAACGAACAACGAAGTTTTGCTTCATCATTCGTTCGTTGTTCGTTCGCTAAGTGTGTACGCACCTTTACGTTAACATCGAAGCTTAAAGATGTGGATACAAGTGGGCGTGGTTCCTACAGGACGAAGCTGAAAGAGAATGTTTAGAATATTGCATCTTGTTAATATTATTTTATATTGCAATAACTCACATATCCCATTTTTACCAGTGGGAAGGAAAAGCCACGCAATATTTTCTTCTACACATCTCACATTGACATTGAAGTTTTAAGATGTGGAACATGTACAGAAGTGGGCGTGGTTTCTATAGGATGAGACGGAAAGGATAGTCCAGGATAGTTGCATCTTATGAATCTAATTTTATATCGCAATAACTCGTATATCTCATTTTTACTAACACTTTATTTTTAATAGTCGTCAGTAAACCCATGCAGAAATATTTTATTCCATACATCTTAGGTTAGATAGATTAACATTAAAGCTTTTAGATGTGGAACTACAGTTACACAATTTTTTGACGAGATGCATGAATATTACTTACTTATTGGCTTTTAAGGAACCCGGAGGTTCATTGCCGCCCTCACATAAGCCCGCCATTGGTCCCTATCCTGAGCAAGATTAATCCAGTCTCTATCATCATATCCCACCTCCCTCAAATCCATTTTAATATTATCTTCCCATCTACGTCTCGGCCTCCCCAAAGATCTTTTGCCCTCCGGCCTCCCAACTAACACTCTATGTGCATTTCTGGATTCGCCCATACGTGCTACATGCCCTGCCCATCTCAAACGTCTGGATTTAATGTTCCTAATCATGTCAGGTGAAGAATACAATGCGTGCAGTTCTGTGTTGTGTAACTTTCTCCATTCTCCTGTAACTTCATCCCTCTTAGCCCCAAATATTTTCCCTTAATCTCTGTTCCTCTCTCAAAGTGAAAGTCCAAGTTCCACAACCATACAGAACAACCGGTAATATAACTGTTTTATAAATTCTAACTTTCAGATTTTTTGACAGAAGACTAGATGACAAAAGCTTCTCAACCGAATAATAACAGGCATTTCCCATATTTATTCTGCGTTTAATTTCCTCCCGAGTGTCATTTATGTTTGTTACTGTTGCTCCAAGATATTAGAGTATTAATTTTTAAAATTGATTGCTAAAATGACAAACTTACTCATGTTAATTATATAAGCACGTGTGGCTTACAGCTGTTTCGGTGTATACTGTACACCATCATCAGCGCCTACTAGATCATGGCATCATCTTCATATCGCTGCCTGTTGTAGGGGTGTGTTTGCGTGTTGAAAAGTGGAGTCAAATAGTGAGTGTGTTCTGAAATTGATCTGTGTGTCGAGAATTTCATTAGGGTGTGTTTCAGTGTGTCTGTATATTTCATATTGTTCTATTGTGTTGAGTTTTTGGGTTGTATTGTAGGATTTCCATGTCTGTATTTATGTTATTTGTATGTATGGTTAGCATTAGTTATGTGTTGAGGGACTATTTTTACCTCCAGAGAATTTTACACTGAGGGACTCCATGAATATAAACAGTGAAAAATATAGTGAGAGTGCGTTGGTGGTAATGCAGCTTATGTGGGTACCTCTTTGTTACTTGTTAGCTTAAACAGTACCAGTTGCAGAAGACACAGCCCTGCAGTATATTTTGACTACACCCCACCTCTGGCTACTAGCAACAGGCATCTATAATGAACACCGATCAAAATACCCCTCATTTGTCGTGAAAACAACAACTGAATAGACTACAGTGGACTATAGTGGACTTTATGTTGTCAGCAAACAGCTGGATACATTAAGAAGATTGATTGATTAGTTATGTGTTCGGCATATGTAGACGTATTGTGTCCTCTGGTTATTGCTTTAATGTGTTCTTTTTAGCGTGTTTGGAATGATCTGCCTGTCTGTCCAATGTAGAACTTGTCGCAACTATTACATGTGAATTTGTATACGCCTGTGTGGTTGTATGACGTCATGATCTAGTAGGCTCTGATGATGGTGTACAGTATACACCGAAACAGCTATAAGCCACATGTGCTTATATAATTAACACTAGTAAGTTTGCAATTTTATCAATCAATTTGTATTTAAGTGTTAAAAGTAGTGTACGCAAATTCAAGATGGATTAATTTTTAACTCAATAAGCTTAAAAGAAATAAAAAAAACAATTAAATAATTAATATAATTTGTTCCCTAAATCTGTGTATGTTAAGTCTACTTAGTTCAGGGTAAGTTCTAATTAATGCATTATATATTCTGAGTCCAAAATGTCTGCTGCGTTTTAATCCAGCAGTTGTGTGGCATTTGAAGGTGTTTAGAAAGAAACTGTAGTTTTGTCTCGTACAATAAGGTAAATGACCCTAAGATTGCGCACTTAGTGAATTTGTGCCTTTAAATCAGCGGTGACCAAAACTCGAGCTGCAGTGATTACATGCGACAGACAGCCTATGAAGTAAGGAGACGGAGGAAAGGTACTTGGCATGAAAACTACAATCAGTGGCGGTTCCTGTACTAACATCTTGATCAAAATTAAAAACTGCTTATGGACAAGTTAAGCTAATTTAATCGTTTCTCTTTTAAAAAATTCTGTTCTATTAAAAGGGTTTACAGCATGAGATATTTCAAACCCCATTAGCTAGCTGATTTCCTTACATTTATTTATCTCATTCTTTCTCTTCCTGGCTATGATTTAAAACATGTCAGTTCCTAGAGTTTAACAGTTCGTTGGCACATAAAATTGAATCAGTTTTTCTACAATATTATTATTAAATGAATAACTAATAAATAGTTACCCTCATCTAAAGATTAAGAAGATTAAAATTGAGATAAAACCTAATAATTTTATCCTTCTATGGAGAAGATCTAAAAATATCAATATTCATGCACGTTCAGAAGAATTATAGAAATAATAATAAATTTCTAAATTATAGACATCAGCTCAAAGAATTTTGAGTGACCACAAGGGTCCTGAATACAATAAACATGTGCAATAATGTGATGTGATACATTAAAGAAAAAAGAAAGTTAATTGTTGAAGGCAAATATAAGTTGATTAATTGTAATAGAGATGATGATGTAATATTTGAAGAGAATCCTTGATAATATTTATAAGAATAGACATTACATAATCAAAAGGAATGTGAAGTTCCTTAAGATAATTCCATGTGAATTTTGTGATTGAACCTCTACTGCCAAACAGCAAACCAATGACAGACCATTGTTTAAGAGGACGTTGTACTTTTGAGAAAGATACGGCAGACAAGGTTCATATATAGACTTCTTCTCAATATCAACTTCGGTGGCCTGATTTAGGTTTCTTTCGAAACGGATAGTAGGGTCAAGAACAAGAGCCCGTTTTAAGCGTCCGTTGATAGCAATAATGTCTGCCCATCTAAAAGAACCATCTGATGATACACAATGTACTTCCTCATGATCTCCCAATTTAAAGTTTTTAACGATGTCGCCAAAGCATGTCGTACACAATGATGTCTAGCATTGATCAGCAGCTCAGCTCGCCTTTGGGGCATTGTCCAAGACGTGTCCAAGTGTTTCAAGCTCGCTACAGTCTGGATGACGGCAGCGGGTTGTGCTTAGAGTTCTGCCTGGTATTGCGCGAACCGCCGAAATATTGCTTGACATTTTTAAAGCATTGGTCCATTCTGAGGAAGATAGGCCCTTTCGATTGCTTACCCATGAGTTAGCCTTGGGGAGATCACTATAAACAATAACCCCTTTACCACGCAAGGTATGGTTTGTCCAAGTTTGGAATGCGTCATTTCTTAAGTGTTTACGAATTTTACGACCTGACCAGTTGATAGCATCAATAGCTGTGATATTCAATTTTGACAGAGCAGAAACTTTTTCACTTACAAGGTACTTAGTGGTTAGTAATAATAATAATAATAATAATAATAATAATAATAATACATTATTCCGCGTGGCAATCAATGTTTCTATATACTCCTAATTGAACCATTGAGCAAAGTAAACATATTACATTTTCTCCGACAGAAAAACAAAAAAAGTTCTCCTTCTCATTCTTTACGAAACCACCTCTTACTGCTGGTAGAGACAGAGTTTGTAGAGCGACATGATACCGCCACTGTTTGCCTACAGTACGTGAATGAAACACACATCAATGTACAGGAAACTCCTCGTACCCGTTTGAATGTCTATGATTACATGATGTAATCACGATACCCGCTTTGGTCACCGCTGCTTTAAATATTCATTTTTGAAACCAATATAAAAACTATATTTATGAAACGAAGCTCTTGATTCTTAAGATCATAATAATATGAAAAAAAATTACAAAAATGAAATATTTGTTTTTTACAAAAATTCTTCTTTGAAAAGTTGTGAAGGCGCAATCTTACAGGCAGTGTCCTTTATGACTGCTCACATTGTCCTTTAAGATTTCACGTCACATTTTAAAAGCTCAACGCCTTCGTAGCGTGAACAATCTTCATGCCTTCGCTCTTTGCACCCACTACACTGCACCCAGTCTTCAGAAATTGGTTCTTCATAGGTTTCGTCACAATCAGGATAGAAAATTTTTCCTTCTGAAACTGTCCAATGTGGTGAAGTTGACGCTTAAGGACTGTCGTAATTGAAGCTCTTCCTGCTTTGTTTAATGTTGCACGACTTCTTTGTTGTAGCTGAAGAATCACTAGAACTGGTGTTTTTGCATTGTTTCTTGTTGCTAGAAGTTTTCATTGTTTTCTAGAAGCGAGTTCTTATACTGAGAGGAAGACAAAATCTCAGTTAATAATAATTTCATAATAAACCTGCAGTTTATGAACAAAATTATTTATTAATTTTAATAGAATTTATATTTACACGTTAAAAATTGTGATGCGGCAGTTCAGGATGATTTGTGATGCTGCAGTAAACAAGAAGCCTGCACACACCAGCTTCCAATATCCTCCATTGCATTTCAAGCAGAGTGGTTTCTTCTACGCATTCTTCTCTGTAACCCACCCCGCAGATTTTCCATCCCTTTCTAACTAAACTTCCCTGGTTGCAAGGATCGCAAGAAGCTAGCTTTGACATTGAAAATAATTCAGTTTCCGAGTTATCCCTTTTCGGGAGTTGTGTTCAGTTGATGTCTTAGTGTGTACTGTGGCTGATATAATAAATAATGAGTGAAATAACAGTTTCTGACACCAGATTACTTGAATTTTTTAAGACAATTCTATTATCAAGACTGACTTACGAACAAAAGTGTGATCTAAAAAAAAATGACCGACTCCCTTGCTGTCAATGAAGAACACAACCAAAAGACAGACGCATCCTCTATCATCATATCCCACCTTCCTCAAATCCATTTTATATTATCCTCCCATCTACATCTCGGCCTCCCCAAAGGTCTTTTTTCCTCTGGCCTCCCAACTAAAACTCTATACGCATTTCTAGATTCGCCCATACGTGCTACATGTCCTGCCCATCTCAAACGTCTGGATTTAATGTTCCTAATTATGTCAGGTGAAGAAAACAATGCGTGAAGTTCTGTGTTGTGTAACTTTCTCCATTCTCCTGTAACTTCATCCCTCTTAGCCCTAAATATTTTCCTAAGAACCTTATTCTCATAAACCCTTAATCTCTGTTCCTCTCTCAAACTCAGAGTCCAAGTTTCACAACCATACAGAACAACCGGTAATATAACTGTTTTATAAATTCTAACTTTCAGATTTTTTGACAGCAGACTAGATGACAATAGCTACTCAACCGAATAATAACAGGCATTTGCCATATTTATTATGTGTTTAATTTCCTCCCGAGTGTTATTTATATTTGTTACTGTTGCTCCAAGATATTTGAATTTTCAATCTCTTCGAAGGATAAATCTCCAATTTTTATGTTTCCATTTCGTACAATATTCTGGTCACGAGACATAATCATATACTTTGTCTTTTCGGGACTTACTTCCAAACCTATTTCTTTACTTGCTTCCAGTAAAATTCCCAAATAGTTTGTGGATTTTCTCCTAACATATTCACGTTATCCGCGTAGACAAGAAGCTGATGTAACTCGTTCAATTCCAAACCCTCTCTGTTATCCTGAACTTTCCTAATGGCATATTCTAGAGCGAAGTTAAAAAGTAAAGATGATAGTGCATCTCCTTGCTTTAGCCGACAGTGAATTGGAAAAGTATCAGTTAGAAACTGACCTATACGAACTCTGCTGTAATACATGGATAATAACAGGCATTTGCCATATTTATTCTACGTTTAATTTCCTCCCGAGTGTCATTTATATTTGTTACTGTTGCTCCAAGATATTTAAATTTTTCAATCTCTTCGAAGGATAAATCTCCAATTTTTATGTTTCCATTTCGTACAATATTCTGGTCACGAGACACAATCATATACTTCGTCTTTTCGGGATTTACTTCCAAACCTATCGCTTTACTTGCTTCAAGTAAAATTCCCGTATTTTCCCTGATATAGTTTGTGGATTTTCTCCTAACATATTCACGTCATCCGCATAGACAAGAAGCTGATGTAACCCGTTCAATTCCAAACCCTGTCTATTATCCTGAACTTTCCTAATGGCATATTCTAGAGCGAAGTTAAAAAGTAAAGGTGATAGTGCATCTCCTTGCTTTACTCACGGTGAATTGGAAAAGCATCAGATAGAAATTGACCTATACGGACTCTGCTGTAAGTTTCACTGAGACACATTTTAATTAATCGAACTAGTTTCTCTATATTATATATTATATTATTATCTCCTCTAACACTCAGAAAATGTGAGCATAGATAAAGTTCATCAAAGCTGGAAAGCCAGCCTGGACTGCTTGTGCCTGTGTTGCAGGTGCACCACTCACCCTCTCTGAGCTGGCGGCAGTCCTCACCTCTCCAGCCTTCAACGCGGGGTGACACAGAGAGTGAGGACGCCTGGTCCATGCATCAAACTCCCCGAGGCACAGGTAGTGATGACGCAAGTTCGTGGGAGTTCAGAGAAGCCCCTGGCACTCGTCTAGAGGCACCCATCGCAAGGTTGGAGTCGCTAGATGAACTCGATCAGGGGCAGGTAAGACTGAGATTACGTTTTATGAATTGTTTTCCGAGAAAGAAAAAGTAAAAAATAAACAAATTTTGTTCTAGCTAATTTGTATTAGTGAAAGCACAGAAACACGCATCCTTTCATTTTTATGCAGTATGTACACAGTGCTGTAGTTGGAAACAAATTTTAGGGAGTACTGTTGAAATGTCCTTAGTCAGACTAGATTCTGTATGGACTCGTATTGCCTTCTTTTCCAAGGTTACTTTTTCGTCATGCAGTCTCCTCTGCAGATTTCCTTCCAGATCATAGCCACAACTGTACATAAAAATTAAACTTTGACATTGGCGGCCCAACACCTTTTGGAACAAAGGCCTAAGAACTCTCTTACTGGAAGAGTACCGATATTCCTTTTCTTAGTGCAGATATCATTCATTACAGTAATGCTCATGGTAGCAATAATAATAATAATAATAATAATAATAATAATAATCCGTGGCGCTACAGTCCGTGAAGGGCCTAGACCGACCAGCCGGCTGCTGGCCTCATGTCCACATGCTGAAGCAGAGGTGGACGATCTGGTAGTAATAATAACAATTACATTAAATCACCATACCTTCTGATTCTAATATTGAGGTCAATGAAGCATGGAGCTCTATCTCCATTCCCCTCACATGCCTTCATGGCATGCAAAAGGGGATAGCTTTACCTTTACAAAATTTGTCAGTAAATACTATTACCAAACATTTCTCAATGCAACATATGAAAAACAAGATAATCATAATATCCAAGCATATTGTAAGAGGAAGTACTAATAAAATGAGTAAGTACATCTTACTTACTTATGGCTTTCAGACAACCAGAGGTTCATTGTCGCCCTCACTTAAGCCCATCACCAGTTCTTATCCTGACCAAGATTAATCTAGTCCTACCATCATATCCCACCTCCCTCAAATTCATTTTAACAGCAGACTGGATGATAAAAGCTTCTCAACCGAATAATAACAGGCATTTCCCATATTTATTCTGTGTTTAATTTCCTCCCGAGCATCATTTATATTTGTTACTGTTGCTCCCAGGTATTTGAATTTTTCTTATATGTGAAATTGTTTGCAACAACAGCAAACAAGAAAAAAATAAATATTACACTGAGAGTCAACGAAATTCCAAAATCAATAAGAAAACAAACAAAAGCATAATTAATAATATAATATATATACATTTTGATTACACAACTTTTAACACTGTATCACTTCGGAATATGTATGATAAGACTTTCTTGTGTTAAATTCTAACGTACCTTGTTTACATACATACTAAACAAAGACAACAACAAACAGCAGACAAGATCATATATTGGCACAGATACGTAGATGACATACTAATACTATACAAAGGAAACAAAAGACAGATCCAAAACCTGCATCAACACATAAACAAAATACACCCAAAGCTACACTACACATTAGAAATTGAAAACAACAAATCCATACATTTTCTAGACATCACAATAACAAAAGTAGACAACAAACACACATTCAAAGTAAGTTATATAGAAAAACAACAACATCAACACACATACACAACACATCCAACCATCCAACACAACACAACACAAACAAGCTGCATTCCGAACAATGGTACACAGACTACTCAACATACCAATGAACCAACAGGATTACAACGAAGAGCTAAACACAATCAAATACATAGCACAAGAAAACGGATACAACCCCAACATAATAGACAACATAATACGTAAGACAAAACATAACCACAAAAAACAAAAGAATACAACACAATCACAAGAACACAAAAAAAACATCACACTAACATACGAAAACAAAAACACACACAAAATTGGAACTTCATTCAAGAAATTAAGTTACAACATCGCATACAGAATAAATAATACTCTACAAAAACATCTCAACACACAAACAACACAAACAAACAAATACAACCACACAGGCATATACAAACTCAAATGTAACACCTGCAACAACTTCTACATAGGACAGACAGACAGATCATTTCAAACACGTTACAAAGAACACATCACAGCCATAACAAAATTACAGAACATCTCCACATATGCAGAACACATCACAAATGCTAACCACACCCACAGAGACATCAACACAGACATGGAAATACTGCACATCCAACCAAAAAGCCAGAAACTAAACACACTAGAACAATATGAAATATACAGACACACGAAAACATACTCCAACGAAATTCTCAACACACAATTCAATTTCAGAACACACACACTCTTTGACTCTACATTACACCACACAAACACACCCTCACAGGAAACAAAACAAGAGGCGAAAAGACCAACAACGACCAGTTTTGAGGATGACTCATAAAAGGTCGAAACATGTAAACAAGGTACGTTAGAATTTAACACAAGAAAGTCTTATCATACATATTCCGAAGTAATAATATAAGTTTATGTATGTATAGGGCATATCAAAAGTCCGGTAACACTTTCAATATTTTATTACACAAAAACTACTAATGATAGCACTTTCAAACACACGTCAGTTTAAAGTCAAACTCTCAAAGTTCGTTTTACACCTTACAGAGATTCAATGTGTGAACCACGAGTGACTCGGCAGATGTCCAAACGATAATCAAACTCTTCCCATACCCTTTTCAACATATCCTTTGTGACCGTGGCGGCAGCTTCTCGAATTCTGGTTTTTAGTTCCTCTAAATCACGTGGCAAAGGCAGTACAAACACACAGTCCTTTAGTTACCCTCATAGAAAAAAGTCACATGCAGTCATATCGGGTGACCTTGGTGGCCATGTCATGAAACATCTGTCCCTTACTCCAGCACGTCCTATCCAATGATCAGACATCTCCATATTCAGGTAAGCACGAACTGCATTGTGGAAATGTGGCGGAGCCCCATCTCGCTTAATTTTCAGTGATGAAGCAACATTCCATACGAGTGGGAAAGTTAACAAGCACAACTGTCGTGTTTGGGGTACACAGAAACCTCACAGAATCATTGAACATGAGCGCGTTGTCACAACGAAAACTGTACAGACCTTTCCTCTTCATTAAGGCTACTGTAACTGGACATTCATATCTGGACATGTTTGAGCAATGGTTGGTGCCTCAACTTAGACAAGATCTCGATGACGATTTCATCTTTCAGCAAGATTGGGCTCCGCCACATTTCCACAATGCAATTCGTGCTTGTCTGAATACGGAGATGTCTGATCATTGGATAGGACGTGCTGGAGTAAGGGACAGATGTTTCATGACATGGCCACCAAGGTCACCCGATATGACTGCGTGTGACTTTTTTCTATGAGGGTAACTAAAGGACTGTGTGTTTGTACTGCCTTTGCCACGTGATTTAGAGGAACTAAAAACCAGAATTCGAGAAGCTGCCGCCACGGTCACAGAGGATATGTTGAAAAGGGTATGGGAAGAGTTTGATTATCGTTTGGACATCTGCCGAGTCACTCGTGGTTCACACATTGAATCTCTGTAAGGTGTAAACAGAACTTTGAGAGTTTGACTTTAAACTGACGTGTGTTTGAAAGTGCTATCATTAGTAGTTTTTGTGTAATAAAATATTGAAAGTGTTACCGGACTTTTGATATGCTCTGTACATTAAAATTATATTTTCGTCTTTGGTACCGGTATGCTTGTAAAACAATCCTGCTGCCTGTTTCCTCCCACTTTCCCAGAATATTTCCGGAAACAATATTGAAAATATTTTCATCAATTTTTTCTCTTTGCAGGATTCTCGTAGCAGCAGTCCAAATGCCAGCATTCCGTACAGTCAGAAGCCCGAGGCTAAATCTTCAGACGTATAGACATAATATACAGCTCAGATAAAGCTTTTCACTGGCCTCGTGTAGGCTTCTTTGTGTGCCATCATCAACATAAATTCTGCTTACTTTAAAGGGATTAGTTTTGTACCGAGATCAGTGAAAAGTATGTTTGGGGCCTTGATATGTTCCCATAGCTCAATGGAGGACAAGATCTGTGATGAATTGCACAGCGCATGTGCGAGTATCAAGTCATGGAAGGAAGAGTTGAAGACAGTGCTAGACGTTATAGTACCCGCCCGCCTCTGTGAGTTATTAAGCTATGATCTCGAACTTGGGCCGAACAGTTTCACGTTTGTATATATGTGGTTTGAAATCAAAGGGTTTTAGTGAGTAGGACTTTAAGCCTTACATATAATCGGAGACTGGTGATATATGCGGCATTGTAATTAAAAGACATTCATGTTTGTATGCTGCTTTCACTGTTATCTCAATTTCCTTCACCTGCTTGTTAGGACCTGCTGTTACACCGTTTCTCAGAATTAATCGTACAGCTGGGAGGGATGTTGGAGGCTAGCGATGAAATGGATGAAAATTAACAAAAGATTGAGTCAAATATTAATCAAAATATATAGATTGGATAAAAAGTAATGGCAACACTGCTGTCACGTGACGATGGTGCGTTTGAGAGCTGCCAGCTGTGGGGACATGAACAAGGACTGTTAGATGAGTTAGTGCAGCCAGCGGCGACAGTACTCCATCAATCTACTGCAATGTGTAGAACGTTCACTTTCATAGGGATAATGCGAGCACCCTAAGACCATCCTTACAAAACTAGAGCAACGTTCCTGGATCAAAATTGAAATGGCATGAGGTCATAGTGCACAAGAATGTTTTCAGGGACTGCATGAAGCATGTGGTGATGCAGCGTTGCCATATCGCACAGTTGCACGATGGGTTAAAGCGTTTTGAGAAGGCCTTGTTGCACCGGTACCAAAGGGAAGGTGACGACTTTCTTGGACGAATCATCGCTATGGATGAAACCTGACTCGCTCGTATGAGCCAAACTTGAAACGCCAATCAAATGAATGGAAGCATCCCGGTTCTCCTCGTCCAAAGAAAGTGCGCCCTACACAAAGTGCTGTGAAGGAGATGTTCATTGTGGCGTATGACATTGATGGGGTAATACTGCACCACGCTGTACCTCCAAGGCAGACGAAAAACGCGGACTACTGGAACATCCACCGTACTCACCCGATATGATCCATGCGATTACGATCTTTTCACCAAAGTGAAAGAACCACTGCGAGGGACTCGGTACAATACCAGAGATGAACTTATCCGTGATTTAGGGCGGTCAATACGGAACATCAACAAAGATGGTGTACGACGCCTTCCAAACATTTGGCAAAAGGTAATAAATAAGGAGGGCGACTAAATAGAAGGTACGTAAATGTTGTACCCCTGTGAATAAAGCCATGTCAGAAATATCGAACTGTTGCCATTACTCTTTATCCAACCCATGTATTTGAATGTCATTGAAATATTGTGTTGGTAGAAAAATGTCACGTGTGCATATTGAGGATATTGATTGGTAAGTCATGATATTTGAAGTAGTGGATTTAGGACAGTAACTACGTGCATGTAGGTGAAAAATGTGTTGGAAGTATACACTTTAATATTACTTTTCATTCATTTTTATAATGCTGATAAAAATAACTTCATACACTCAACAATTGCTTACAAGTATTGACAGAAGAGAAATTAAGGAGGAAAAATGAACATGTGAATTTTTTAGACAAGAAAGAAGCTTTTAGTGAAGGTGACGTCCTCAGAGTGTGCATACTCGCGCATGCGCAGTAAGAACTGACAAACCTGTTAGATGTGGCTCTGTCCCTCCACAGCATTCTGTTTCTTAAAACGACATTTTTGTTGACACCCTTTTAGTTTTCACATTGGTGTGCATGTGTGACGGATTGACAACAAACATGTTGGTTTGAAAAACAGCACATCCCATGCTTCAAAGATGAGACGGCTATGACGTCTGTCGCACTTCCTTACGATTGGGACTAGCTCACCGAACACCAACACCGCTTAGCTGTGTCATCTTTGAAATTTCAGTCAGGATTCGAGAGGGGGATTATAAAGAATAGGGATTATAAAGAATGGACACTTCGCGTCGGTACCTTTGATGTAGCCAGACTGATTTCAATGACCTTCAAGCCAGCTAGAGTGTGAGATTCTGCTTTCTCCCTAGAGTTGGCGCTGACATCACACCAGCTAGCAGCGGAAATATAACACATATAATTAATACATCTAGGCTGTGGCGGCATTCTGGTGGTGGTGCCAAAAATGAAAAAAGGTTGTATGCAAATTACCCTAATAAAATTGATAATCGCAGCTCACGTTTGCATTATGTTAAATAAAACACATTAATTAAAGCAGCTATTTTACCAGGTGTACAGTTAATAATGCATCTAGTAACAGTTACAATAACATTTCTGAAATTAATAACGAAATTTACAGATACAGATAATGCAAAACTTTCTCAGTATTGTTAGCCAAATACAAATAACTTTTATAACTAGTAAAATTACTGGCAAAAATACACGAGATAAACAGTGATATTAGATAATAAACAAACACTTTTGCACTTTATTTAACAGGCCGATGAATCCAAGGCAGCGGCCTGAATAACACATGTTCATGTCCTGCACAGATCTCATGTATCGTTAACAAAAGCATCAATACTATAGCAACAGTGTAGCGATATTTAGTTGCCGCAAAATAAAACAAATATTACACAACATTAACAAACAGTTTTACATAATATGAAAAAATATTTATCTTTATAAAAAGAACCATTACTATCTCTGCATTCAATATAGTTAAATGGATAATAATTTACACATTCAAATCCAAGTTATGTGCATTAGTTTTGAATTGGCAACATTACATTAACATTTGGCGCGGAACTTTAACTTGTGTTTTCGTGCAAGTCTGCGGTTGATGGTTCCCTTCCTAACGTCTCCAACAACCCTGCCATCTAGCGAAATTTCTGCATTACTGTGCTCTAGCGGGCGGAATGTTAACTACTGAGTCAAATTGAATTCGGCTCAAAGTCTGCCATAAGAAACGCATATAAACTAGAATCAGTAGCCTTTTATATGGACGTAGGCAGTGCCACACTGAAGTGGCTCCAACGTTCGGAAAAACGCTGCAAGAGTGCGTCCGGATCTGTGCGTGCGCTCGTTCAAATGAAATACGAATGAAATGTGTAGAAATAAACTATTACAACTGCTTTTTAGGATATTATTTTTTGTTTCTTTCATTGGTGGTGCCATGGCACACTGGCATTACCCCAAAAGCCGCCCCTGCATCTAGGTACATTATGTACTCAAATAAAATAAATTGGATCCATAAAATAATAAATCCGTCATTAACTGTAATGTCTAGACTCTAGAGTTCCTTTATAATGAGAGTTCAGACGTTGACCCCAACAACAATTAAAATATGTAATGATTTGATAGCACTGAAAATGGAAAAACAAAACTCTTACGAGAAGTAAAACCATATACCTATATTATATTATATACAAATATTAAACGAATTTGATACTTAATTTTATAATGTATTATATTATTTTATAATATAATTTATTATATCTGAAATATAATAAAATTATTATTACAACTAGTTCGTCAGTGAGAAATAAGGAAAAGCTGTTAACTTGAATTTATTTGAAGCAAAGCGTTACTGGATTATGCAATAAGGTAGGCGATGTTTGAATCCTGTGCCTCAACTCTATTCTCAATTATTATCCTAGCGTATGCTCGATTACACTAACCTCTAGCGCTTGAAAGTAGAACTAAACGCTGGCGCACAGAGGAACAAAACACAGGCAAATTCGCTCAGTGTCCATTCTTTATAATCCCTATTCGCTGGGGATACATGTACGATATTACTGATGTATGTATTCTTAGACACTTTGAATACTTCATTTCAATATTAATGCATGGTATGTATTTTTACTGATATTTGAATTATATATTTATTATTTACGATGTATATATATATGCGAAGGATGATGTAAATATCGTATTCGGAGCAGTGTATAGCTATCACAATGTACATATTTTTAAATATGTATAGACATAATTGAATGGTTGCTTTTTGTTTTGTATACAGGATGTATATAAATTTGCGCAACTTCTCGCATGTGTTTTTCATGCCGATATCAGTTCCTTTACGATTTTGTGCGTGTATGTGTGCATGAAGCAAAAGCATTTTGGAAGATTGGGAATTTTAAATGAAAAAAAAAAATGTTTTTATCACATTACATTTTTGCTCAGGTATAAATTTTAATTACATGCTCTTTTTGTTTGAATATTATTGTTGAAAACGGAATATTGTTACTTGTTTTAACTTAAGGTTGTGATTATAGTACAGCATATGATGGAAAGAATTCCAGCCATTCGTTTACATACTGTAGGATTCTTTGATGAGTGCAGGACTTGCTACGTGTCCATAAAGTCCTCTCTAATTTGGAGCACGGAACCGGCGTGTTATTATTTCCCAATATTAGCCTTAATTTTTTCGAAAATAGACGGGAATTTATGGACATTCTATTTAAAATCTTTACTATTATTTGTGAATCAGAAGTGTCCTATTTTTACATTACCCAATGGGTGTATATGTCGCAATCCCAAAGAGGTCAAAGAGTCACTATGTCCAGTGACAATTTGCTGTATGAAGCGGTTGGAAAAGTTCTTGTCAAGGTTTTGGAATTTCTTCTAAGTTTGTGAATTTACATTTTGCATTAGATGGTGCTTTCTTTAAACATGGTTACATGGTGGAGTTTAAATTATTTCTGACTTCTGTAGAAGATTTGCAAATTCATAGAGTAACAGACTTTTTAGAAGTATTATCTTCAGTGTCATCAGGAATGGAGTATGACATCAGCAATTTTATAAAGTCATGTGTTACTTATTACGCAGCTTCAAATTTTAGTCTGGAAACAGTCTATGAATGACACAATTTTTTTTATTATACGCTTCACTGGGGAGGAGAAATATTGCAAAGTTTTTTATTAAGGAAAAAAATTGACAAATTTATAATCATTGTCATTATCCAGAAAGGTGTTCAGCCATGTGAACTGGTATTGTCTAAAGAAGAAGAAGAAATAAAATTTGGGGCGGGGCTAGAGTTAAAAATAAACAATACTTATGTCGAATGTGTGTAAAATTGAAAGTCCAGAGATCTGGTATTGTCTAAAGAAGAAGAAGAAATAAAATTTGGGGCAGGGATGGCGTTAAAATAAACAATACTTATGTCGAATGTGTGTAAAATTGAAGGTCCAGAGATCTGGTATTGTCTAAAGAAGAAGAAGAAATAAAATTTGGGGCGGGGGTAGAGTTAAAAATAAACAATACTTATGTCGAATGTGTGTAAAATTGAAGGTCCAGAGATCTGGTATTGTCTAAAGAAGAAGAAGAAATAAAATTTGGGGGGGGATGGCGTTAAAAATAAACAATACTTATGTCGAATGTGTGTAAAATTGAAGGTCCAGAGATCTGGTATTGTCTAAATAAGAAGAAAGAAATAAAATTTGGGGTGGGGGTAGAGTTAAAAATAAACAATACCTATGTCAAATATGTGTAAAATTGAAGGTCCAGAGATCTGGTATTGTCTAAATAAGAAGAATAAATAAAATTTGGGGTGGGGGTAGAGTTAAAAATAAACAATACTTATGTCGAATGTGTGTAAAATTGAAGGTCCAGAGATCTGGTATGGTCTAAACAAGAAGAATAAATAAAATTTGGGGCGTGGGTAGAGTTAAAAATGATCAATACTTATGTCGAATGTGTGTAAAATTGAAGGTCCAGAGATCTGGTATGGTCTAAACAAGAAGAATAAATAAAATTTGGGGCGGGGTAGAGTTAAAAATGAACAATACTTATGTCGAATGTGTGTAAAATTGAAGGTCCAGAGATCTGGTATTGTCTAAATAAGAAGAATAAATAAAATTTGGGGTGGGGGTAGAGTTAAAAATAAACAATACTTATGTCGAATGTGTGTAAAATTGAAAGTCCAGAGATCTGGTATTGTCTAAAGAAGAAGAATAAATAAAATTTGGGGCGGGGGTAGAGTTAAAAATAAACAATACTTATGTCGAATGTGTGTAAAATTGAAGGTCCAGAGATCTGGTATTGTCTAAATAAGAAGAATAAATAAAATTTGGGGCGGGGGTAGAGTTAAAAATAAACAATACCTATGTCAAATGTGTGTAAAATTGAAGGTCCAGAGATCTGGTATTGTCTAAATAAGAAGAATAAATAAAATTTGGGGCGGGGGTAGAGTTAAAAATAAACAATACCTATGTCGAATGTGTGTAAAATTGAAAGTCCAGAGATCTGGTATTGTCTAAAGAAGAAGAAGAAATAAAATTTGGGGCGGGGGTAGAGTTAAAAATAAACAATACTTATGTCGAATGTGTGTAAAATTGAAGGTCCAGAGATCTGGTATTGTCTAAATAAGAAGAATAAATAAAATTTGGGGCGGGGGTAGAGTTAAAAATGAACAATACTTATGTCGAATGTGTGTAAAATTGAAGGTCCAAAGATCTGGTATTGTCTAAAGAAGAAGAAGAAATAAAATTTGGGGTGGGGATGGCGTTAAAAATAAACAATTTGATCTTCCTCCTCCCATTTCGTTATATTGAAGCAATGTGTCATGTAACATGTTTCACTGAAGAACTTAGTATTAAATTGTGCAGCTACACAGTGAAGACAAAGGTACGAGCTCATGCAAAGGAGTGTTGTATTCCTTCAGCTACCTACTCAAACAGAAGACACCAGTTCTTCAAATTCTATGTCTTTATGTGTTATCCACCATGTAACATGTTTAACTATTAGTTGTCTTGTCTTTTCTATTCTACTGCTGTTTCTTGTCTGCTCTATGCAGCACTGACTGACAGGGGTCGAACATGCGATATTTATGTACACATTATGAATTTCTTGATCATCACCTCTGTTACGTGGCAAACAGGGTTTCACAATTCTTCTTAAAATCCCTCCACTCTAATCTGTGATACTGACTTCCTCATTTTGCCATAATTAAATAAATTCAGTCATTTCTCATTTATTACCTGTCGGGAAAACAAAGTAGTAGACCACATGCAAATAAAAATAAACCCTAAATTCAGGAAGACCTGTAATTCAAATAAACTGTTATGGTAACATATTTATTCTAAAAGTCAACAAATATCAGCATAACAACTTTTTTATTTTGTTTGTCATCAGATCCACAGTAACTTTAATTTTACCCGAATATTTCCTTTTATGAATTGGATACTTTAAAGTAGAAGGGTGCAAAGTGCCAAAATGAAACATTGGAGATAAGATAAAAAAAATGTAGCTATAAGAATAATTGTACACATATTTGTGTCATGTTTTTTTACTGATAGAAAACAGCAATAGTACAGTGTTTACTCATTAATAACAGTGGTATGTAAAGACATTATTTCTCCATACTTAATTATATAACACAGATTGTGAAAAGGGTTAATGGCAAAGTGCATCAACATCGGTTAAAACGCAGTAATCATAGATTACGAAACGATGGTTAAACAGTAACCGTAGTTAAAATGTAATTTCTGTGCACCATTCACAATCACCGATTACTTAAACATGGCTAGCTGACACCTCATTTAACCAGAGTAAAGTCTATGATGGTACACTGTTTCTACAAAATGGCTAAAGGAAAGCATCCATACCGCTGCAAAGATAATAGTCAACATCTAAAAATGACTACGCTCACTCCGTTCTACATCAAAATGAACTTGTCCTACATTTTTGCGTTGCATTTGTTTGCCTTTCGGCACTGTTATATTTACGAGTTGAATTTCTTTGTTTTTCAGTGTTGTTAGGTTAAAATCGTACAAAATGGAAAATTGGAATCAAAAATGATTATATCTCAATGTGAGGTTGAAGTATTGATAGATTTACTTACTAGATGTAAATATATTATATAAAAAAGAAGTAATATCCATAAAGGAAAAGGATGCAAAAGATGAGTAGGAATGTGTGTACGATCCAGGACTCCATTTACACCAGGGAACTGTGCATTATCTTAAGATCCATCCATAACCTCTCTTTGTTCAGCCAGTGACATAGAGAAAGAGATATTCGAGTATTTCCTCTTAAAATACAGAAAATAATAGTTACATAGAATCGTAACATAAGCAGCCAATCCATAGTAGAAATATGACTGTTCTTGTGTTATATCAAGTGATCCATTTGTAGATTTTGATAAACGAAATCCCTCCTGAAATTTTCTGTCACTTAATTCTTTGTGAGAATTCTCTTTCCACTAAAGAAACTTCACGCTCGCGCTCTATCCAAGTAATTCAAGTACTGTACAATAATAATCGTCTTTGAATAATCATCTGTGGCTCTGACCGCCATTTTGCTTTACTTGGTCTACTAATCACTGGTTATCTCCTTTAACCACTCGAATATGGCCGGTTAGAGATTACTGTGGTTAACCTCCTATTTAAGTTGTAACCGAGGTCGATCCACTGTAAAAATGCTTAACCAGGGGTTAGGTGACAATTTTAACCGGTGGTTACACTAACCGACGTTGATGCACGTGGGCATAAGTAATGGGTACAGTTGCAGTAGAATGGTGCAAAGTCCAATACCTATTTTTTCCTATTCTGGAGCAATTTTTACTCACAGATCTGCCTGTAGAACTGTCTATGCTCCTCATTTGGAAGATAGGGAGTCATTGCTAGTAGAGCTCCCTTCTTTTCTTCAGTAATTTCCCTATTTTATGCTTTAACTTGAAACAATGCTGACTGCACATCTTTCATGTTATTTTTTTTCCTTTTTAAGCACTTTAATGGTATGCACTGCTTCATTATCATGGGACTATTTCACAGAAACACTACCTGCTTTATTAGCATCATACTGAATGCAACATGCCTTAGAAATATTCAAGTTCTTGATGGAAATTAGTTGATCAGCAACATCTTGCATATTAAGGAAATATGACTCTAGTATTGAGACGGTTTGAAATGGTTTTACAACTTTAGAGTCTTGTACGATTTTAAGCAGGTCACTTTGAATGAAGGCTTTTGTCACTTTCTGTCGTTTTTCAATCAAAGTGAAATAAGAATCGCATTGCAAGAAACTGTGGCCGCTGAGAAGGAAACGTTGTTCAATGTGCTCAAATAAACCAATGGCAACTAAAAAGAGACACATGAAAACCATTACACGATTTTTGTTTTCAGCTGCACAGTTATCAGATTCTTCTTGTTTGTTATGTCCATATTCATCAGTTTTATTACACACGAGGCAATCTCATTGGCACCTCTACTCGCGATGCTTTCATCCCACATACACATGTAAGACTGCATTGTATCGCATACACAAACTCCAAAGTTATAACGTGAAAGCTGACATCTGTAAAACATTTCGCTGTGTGTAAGTTTGGGCACAAACATGACCTGTTGAAGATCCATTGCATTCTATGATGCAGCTCAATAGGGCGCTTACCATCTGAAACTACATGGTGCTGGCAACGTAACTTCTAAATATCTCGCTTAAGAAACACAAGTGGATGTAGCCTCTTTCATACATCATCCTCCTAAGTACATTGCACTTTTCTGCATAATAATTTCGTTTTCTATGATTTTGGCACTTTGTACCTTTCTACTTTAAAGTATCCAATTATTGTCGTTAATGTAGAAATGATGAATTTATGACAGGAGAAAGGGGAGTAACTCGATGAAACCATCTTTAACACTATATTTGAGCACCATACATTTCACTCTGATTAGCGAAAGACTAGTAACTCCATAAACAGAATACCACAGTCACTTTGTTGACGTGAAGATGTAGAAAAGCTCAAACGAATGGCTATAGTTATTATCTAAGCTTGTGACTCATACACACCCGGTCCTTAAAGTTTTAAAGCTGATAGGTTTTTGAGAATCTAAGATACCAGTACCTACATTCGTAATGTATTCACTTACTATGTTGAATGTCATATTGATACCAGTATTTTTAAGAAGAAAACTTGGTCATGGATGGCAACTATTGCCATTTCATTCATTCTGAAGTATTAAAGACGTAGCATTGTTGTTTGCTAGCAGTAATATTGCCTTAAGATACTAATCAATTTTTTTTTACATTACCGTACCTATATCTGAATACATGTTTACTCTTATTATTAATAAATTGTCACCATTGCTCTGTAAGTGAAAGGATGTGAGAAAACTCATACGAATTCTCTTTTTACATATACAGTAATTACTTTAAACTACAGTATATCTGTATAGCAAATGCTATTATATCTTTAAGTCTACTGGTAACTGTTTATTTATGAAAATGAAAAACTACTACTACTACTACTACTACTACTACTACTACTACTAATGCTATTACTGCTACTACTACTACTGCTAATGCTACTATTACTGCTACTACTACTACTACTACTACTACTACTACTACTACTACAGTACTACTGCTAATGCTACTACTACTACTACTACTACTACTGCTGTTACTGCTACTGCTGCTGCTGCTACTACTACTACTACTACTACTACTACTACTACTACTACTACTACTACTACTCACCTATTTTTAATGCAGTATCATAATTAATAATACAACATCATAAGTTAGGTTAGGTTCATTTGCGACCCTACATGCTATACTATAAATATTTTGCTTATTTACACTTTTCACGTACTTCTGTCATTTCTCTATTATATCTCACATTGTTCATTTATTCAATTCAGTTTATTCACGAATTGACATCAGATATTTCAGCAGTATGCAGATTTTTAACAAATCCATTGACAGACTGTTTGAAAAAATAATGTGATATCACTGATCAGAATACCAGAGTAATATTCGATTAGTATGTAAGGATGATATCATTCAGTGCTTCATTTCATTTCATATTTCGTCCCAGTTGATTATTCGACAAAGTAATGATTGAAACATCAGTGCAATATGGCTTAGGTCAGTGGAAAATGTTATTGTGTAGGTGATTCTCTACATTTTAATTACCAGTAATGGAAATGATAACAAAATTGTATCTAATTGTGCTATGTAAAGCTGTACTGGAGTCTGTAGACAAAAAGGATCCAATCAAGTTGAATTCAGATCATTTACTGAGAGGCATGTGTAATGTTTTATACCAGATATTATAGTTTACTGAATGTTCATATTATTATGTTAGTTACATTTAAATGTAGCTATGCGTAAACACTATAGAACTTGCAGTTTCAATACTGAATTCTTATAATATTTAGCATATATTACTTCATTATCTTCCGCTTTTTTGTCCAGAATTATTAATACAATACAATCACCAAGTTATAGAGCTCGAATTTTATGAACATCTAAACTTATGTCAAGACTCATATTTCATAATTCACCAAGTGAGCTTCAAATTTCATCTCACAAGCAAACATTCTGATGGAGGCAGATAAAAAAGTTAAATTTTTTCTTCCACCATGTTAATAATGTCAAAATAAGTGTTTATACAAATTTTAGCCATTCGACCGCAATTACGAGACCATCCAGAAAGTGATTTTCCCTGGGGCCGTTTACAGAAAAAAAGCACAATTGCATGGAAAGATTTATAGAAACAGATACAGCAATTGTTGCGATATTTGTCAACTTATCCCCCACTGGAATTGAGAGTTTTGTCATACCATGGAATCAATTTTTGTATCCTTGTGTCGTAGAAGTCAGCCGCCTGAAATCAGAACCAATGTTTGACAGCCGTCTGCACCTCTCTGTCGATCCCATGATATGACAAATGTCTCAATTTCGTTGGGGAATATGTTGAAAAAAGCTCAAGAATTGCTGTGTCTGTTCCAATAAATTCTTCCAATGAAATTGTGTTTTCTTTCTATTGACGGCTCCTGGCGAACTTATTTTTCTATGGCCAAGTACTTCTTTTGACATTATTAACATGGTGGAAGAAAAAATTTAACTTCTTTATCTGCACATTTCTCACACTGCTGCTTTATCACATTTAATCTCTTTAGCTCATTTACCCAAATTAAACCTTTATGAATGACAATTACAAGTTAAAATGTTTCAAGTGATTTATTATGTATATCAAATCGAAGTGAGATCTTAGTTTTAGTGATTATTAATTCCGTTGTTCACACTGTTTAATTGGAGTCTACTGAACGAGACTAATGCTTTTTAGAAGAGAACGCTAATTCTAAACTTTTATATTTCGTTTATTTACATGTCTTTCATACAATTTTTGCATACTGTACGTGTTTTTCATATGTGTATATTTAGTCAGCAGTCCGGAAACTTGTTGAAACCTCATACAGTAAGTGACACCAATAAGGCATCACTCATGAGGCAGCTAAATCAGAAGATAATGGGGTAGGGTGGCCAGTTACTTTACCCCTCCATTGCATACATCGCTGACTACATAATTCACTAATCAGACTTGAGATTTTTATATATTATATACGTTTTAATAGAAAAATTAAACAAATTTTTTGAGCATAATAAAATTTATATTAGTATTATCGTGTTTATTATGTTCTATAAATCATATCCATTCGTAATCACCAATTAAACTAATTAAAAGGTTATTTGTTTCACTTTTTGTCAACACCTCGACCTACGAATGTATGTACTTCTAGATGATTTGTATTACCTCCAATGTAGAATTCAAAAACACATACCAAGCAAGCAATCTAAAGAAAATCCATATACAGTGAAACTTTCCAATAGTGGACACCACCGGGGAAAAATTAAAGGTCAGTGTTACTTATGTCCCGCCCACTATAGAGACATAGGCCAATTTTACACATATTTAGTATGACTTGTTGCTTCTTTGACAGGTTAGGTTTGGTTAGTTTAGGTTTTTGTTATAGCCTACCTTGCATATACGATTATAGCGCAACATTGGCAGTGATAAAAGTGAAATATTCGTTCTGTGGGCGTTGGATACTCTACATTCACCGAATTAAATGACCATTATTGAGAAGTGTCCGCTATTTAGAAAATCGTTAGTACGTATACAGTACATTAAAATTTCTCATACATATTCAACACTATATTTTACAGTACAGTACAGTAGACAGTGAGATTGTTTGCAGTATTCATCCAGAGAGAAATCGTACCAGTAAATGTTTTGTAAATGAAATAAACATCAGACACTGTACCACTTCACCTTACACAAAGAAATCTAGAATTGCATTCTCAGCGTATGATTTTAAAATAACATCCTTGTTTTTCAAAATTTCACTAATCTGAGTTTTTCCCACATTAAACTTTGTGGCCAGCTCACGAACACTTAATTTCTCCTTCTCACTATGCTTTACAATATCCACTTTCTCTTTTAGTGACAAACGTTTACGATTTTGTGACATTTCTAATGTGACTGTACTTCCTAACACTCAACTTGACAAACTAAGAAAGTACGGACTGCTCACGTACAGTATCACAACTAACAACTGTGCTGCTTACCTTCAATAAAGTACAAGAACGTTCAAATGCACGATAATGATTGCTGCAAAGAATTCCGTTAGAGTTCCATTTAATTTACAACTGTCTTTTTCTTTTTTTCTTTCACGCTGTCCATTATTTGGAAGTTTTAATTGTTGTTGGGAGATACATTTCAGTGTCCGCGTCCATTATTGAGAATGTCCGCTATTTGGAAGAATTTTATCATAAGGGCCAATGTTATTTTGCAGGGGAATTTTAAAATGTCCGCTATTGAGAAGAGTCCGCTATTGGGAAATGTCCGTTGAGGGAAGTTTCACTGTATCGCTATGTCCATTGCTTGATGTCGTAGGCTGGCATTTGTGATTTTTTCATGTGGGAATTTAAATACAAAGACAGTGCTGGAAAATTAATTATAATCATTATTCTGTGTCACACTTTTATTGTTTCCAATCAATGCAATGAAGTGTATTTATCTTGCTTTGTTCTTGTATGTATGAAGACAATTTGATATCTTTCAAATCGATTGCATCACTTTCGCCCCTGTTGGTCAGAGCTGAAAGTTGTATGGAATTGTGATGACTTATATTAAACTCATCCATTGCTGTTGCTGCTGCTGCTGCCACTTATATCTACTTTATACATCTCTTTTTAAAATCTCATAAAAATACGATATAAATCTTGTACCAAAATCTAGCCATTTTCCGTACCCTAATGGCAGGTCTATACAACGAATCTTTCTCATCTCGATTTTCCATCTCTTCATCCATATTTTGTAGGTTTCCAAGAGGGTTATGAAAGCAGTTTGTAGTGCTCATGCATCTTCATAAACAGGCATGCATTTTCAACACATTTTAAAATTTAAAAAATATACATACATACATATATATATTTTGACATTTATTCAGTGTGAGAACGGAGAATATGATAAAATGTATAAAAAATAATCAGGTGTAATGCCAACAGTACTGCCCTCCAGTTGATAGAGAAATGCTGAGGAAAGTTTCAAGAAAGTTTTGGAGCGATGATATTGAAAGTTTGAATCAAATTGAATTTGTTCTTTTCAAAGGATATGAAGTACAAACACTCGAACATTTATGCAGGATATTGTGTGTGTATTTCTCTGTGATAAGGAAAGAGCAAGTTAAATAGTGCTACTTTCATGGCCAGTTTGTCCAAGTAATGTTTAATTTTGCTTAACGAATGTTAAATTAACAGTCTGTTTATTTTTAACGCTTTGTTAATGTATTTTCCATTTGTTCAACATAATTTTGTTTAAGATAACCAATACTTAACTATAACGTCTGTTAGCACTATTTTAACTACTCAACAGCAGTTGGTAATGATTCTATACATGTAAGACAATTTTTGATGGCTAAAATTAATCTTTAAATTCTATATTGTAAAGTGAGTCATGAAACTTGCATAAAATGACAACCTGTTATAGTAGGCCACGCTCCATAAACAGTTGACAAATGAAAGTTGTAGGTAACGTGCTGAATAATAATTACAAAGTAAGGTTATATTTCCTCATTGCTATTATGGATACGAAATACGAAAGAAATAAAATAGCACTGATGTATTTAAATAGTCCAAAGTATTTTTTAAATGTTATATTATCAGTCATATGCTAAACATTCCCTACAGAGAGACACAAAATATTAATTTCGCAACTTCTGTTCGAACAGCTGTGGAGACATCGGCCATATTTAACTAACTGTTAAACGAGTTAACTGCCCGAAATCCTACATTTAAAATTAACAAACTGTTAACAATCTGTTAAACCAAACTGATGTTGAAAACATGCAATTTTTTAATTAACAAACTGTTTAGAGTTTAACAGTCGTTAAATTTTCTAACAATATTTGGAAAAACCGGCCATTAGACTGTTTTACATAATCTCTGCCAGAAATACATCTACATAGAAATGTAGTGTGTAATAATGTTAAATGTGAAGTGTCATTATTAATTATCATAAAATTACCTACCACTTATATTATTTTAGTCAACATATTTACATACCAGTACCAGTTGTAATGACGATATTATTTGGACATTATTTCAGTCAAACTTGAAGTTTGGTTCTTCATAGATAATTTCCTCCACTTCGTCCTTACATATTGAAATTTCTTTGTAAGGTAAACAGGGATAAGTAGAACCCAAAAATTTAATAGTTCAACTCTGGCATTTAATAATTTCCTGAATTTCAATTAAAATTTGTCTAAAATTTGAACAGATGACCATCAATATCTTACCTAACTGTGGTGAAAAGAAAGAAAAATTACCTTTACTAAGTTGAGATCCACGAACGCAAAACATATTTACCGGTACCTCCAATGCTGGGACTAGTGTAACCTAGTATCTTTCTGCAGCAAAGATCAGAAAATGTCTTTGGGCAAATAGATATGAAAGAACATTACATTCTCTATAGAATGAACATTTTATATTTTGGGCATTTAATACACTGAAAATATTTAGATGACAAAATGTGACACAAAGTAAATAAAAAGCATTTTTTTATTTTCCTAAGAACTTTGCTTAAGACAAATTGAAAGAATTAAAGAACACATATGACTTATATGAAAAGTCGAAAATATTCGTGATCATACATAATATAATATTTTAATTGATGTCACAGAATTTATTTCTGCTTTCACACTTAGATAAATGATGGACTGAAAATTGTACAAAACTAATTTATATTACAATTTAAACTTATCTGAATTTTCAACATGACATTTAAATGAAAATGACCTTAGTCATTAATATTATATTATTATAATTGGCCTCTGGCTGTTGTTCAGCATACAAATATTAATAAATAAATAAAATAATAATAATAATTATATTATTATTATTATTATTATTATTATTATTATTATTATTATTATTTGAGAGTATAAAGAACAGAAATTAACTTTCATATTTGGTAAGACAGCAGTCTGAAAGTAGCACTAATATATAACGCAATTCTTTATCACAATATAGGAACAGAAAACAGCAAGCCACAAGTCCAGTGTGTGGCTCAATGAAACTATTAAGCATCCACTTAAGTACATGTTTTATACTCCAAACTGCTTCTATAGTGTAACCACTGTCCTAGCTTCGGATACAACTGTTTTTAAAGTGAGGGCAGAGAAAACTCTTGCTACTGTATGTTTTAACATTTTATATTAGCCAATGAGCATGCGTTATGCCGTTATTGTACACTACATAGATTTATTCACAAGAAATGGCCCATTGTGAACTACCCTCACTTCAAAAGCAGCTCCTAAGAGCCGAGAGGAATGGTATGCCCATACTGGCAGTGTCATCACATTATTTTGTGTAGAGTCCGAGCACTGTTAGATGTAATGCTCGACATCTTACCAATACAGAGGCTTATGTTTGTGCCTTGATGCCAGAAATGAAAGCTGTAGCTCAGCTTCATTGTATTGCATTCCCGGTTTCTTCAACCTTTGTTAAATTATAACTGTGTGTTATTCCATTTTAACTGTAAACTTAACAGTTGAAGCATTTCTTCAACTAAGTTACTGTTAGTAGTAACAGGCTGTTAAAACCTATGTTAATTTAACTGCCCAATTTCATGCAGTTAAATCATTTAACTCTCTGTTAGCATAGAAGTATCCAATATGGCTGGTGCGTTAGATGCTGAACTTTTATATCTGGATTATTTAGAAAATGATATCCATGAATACATAAACAGAGGGGATGATTTCTGTGATTTGACGGACCAGAAGTTCATACAAAGGTATAGGCTGTTTTCTGCCAAGCCTCACTTTTTGCTTTCAACTTACTCGTAGATCCGTTTATTTGTTTATTCTCATGCGAAATAATTTCCAGCAGAAGGTTTCTTTCGAACAAAGAGAAATTAGTCCCACGATTTCTATTTGTTCCAGTGTTTTCCATTTCATAACAGCAATACCAATACTCCGCTCCATGCTATTGTGATACAGACGAGGAAAGAAGCAGAAATCAAACCTGAGAGAATAGAAAGACTTCTATCCTCTCTGAATCGCAAATAAGTGAGCCTATACTTGGGTATAGGTTATGGTTAAACTCTAGAATCTCTGGTCCTAACAGAGAGTTAACAAACAGAATGTTAAAATGTGAAATGTAAAGTTGAAGAAACGCAATATTTTTAACAGCAATTCATACTTTTAACATCCAGTTAATTAACACTATGGTAGGTGCATTTTAACAAAGGTTGAAGAAACCGGGCCCATTTGTTGAGAAAACCAGTATGGGCACACTGCACTAATGTACCTGCTAGCTTGAAGTTTCGTCACAATAGAGTGCTGCTGTTTCAACCCGTACCACGTATTTACCAGAGAAACTGTGTGAAGGCACTTCAATGTCTGATACTTCTCCGCTTCTTGTAAAGCCTGCAATGTTTCGAAAAGTCGGGAATCCAATACATATGCAATGTGATATTGAGAAGGTCACCTCCCTTATGTAGAAATCGAGAAATGTTACAGACTGAATGTCAGAGACGAACGACTGGCTTAACAGTCTCGTGAACTGTGACCTGTGAATAATATTTATACTCACCAAAGATATGCCGCCATGGTGCTTGCAATGTGTGAGGAGATGTTATTCTTTTTTTTTTTTCATTGAAATACTGTGATCAAAGCACAACTGTTGTACTCAATACGAAAGCAAATAGTAGTACGTTCTTTCTTCTTTTTTAACGTATAGAAAAGTTCAACGAAAACTATGAAAAATATCACTATTCAAGCTCTTGTTTAGGTACAGGTTATGAGCTTAGCATGACGGCTGACCGTAACCAATAGTCACATATGTTTACGAAGGCTGACAATTTGTGTATATTTGACAATATAAGGACATAGAACAAATTGGTGGTACACCTCGTGGATCTGTGCTAAGCCTACATCATTGCGTGACAATCTATCTGGATGCTAAGTTATAAATATTCTTGAAAACAGCAACAGAGTCATGTCGGAGATAATTTCACGTTTCTACAACAAAGTAATTTGATACCTAGGGAAGAAAAACCTCTGAAATACTAATGTAAGTATACATATCAATAAATCATCATTTACTGATGCATAAATTTAGTGTTATATTACGTCCACTTACATTACCCTTTTAAAAATTGTATTTCAGTACAGTACTGGTAGTGGACAACACTTTTATTTTAGGGCAAAGAGGAAAATTTCACTCCATTTTATTATTTATATAGGATGAGTCGTAATTGTGTAGCTACTATAAAGTATTGTAGAGTATTCTATAAACTTCCATATAAACTTCTGGTTTAAGATCAAAGATAGTAATGAATGGTACCATTATAGAACAGGTTTACCATTTTCAATATCTAGGATACAATATTGACCAAAATTTTGACAGTGATATTGATAATAAAATTTCAAAATTTAATTCAATACGTGGAACAATGCGAAACACTCTAAGAAGAAAAATAACGAAGAAAAAAAAAAAAACGCAGATGAAATTCTACTGTATTATGTGGATCCGAAAATTGGGTACCAATAAAAAAGAATGTAAGTAGAATTCAAGTTAATGAAATGAAATTTCTTAGATAAGTGAAAGGATGTAAACGACAAGACAGAATTAAAAATGAAGGTACAAGGAATGAACTATAGATTACATCATTAAATGACAAAATAGAACAATACAGAAACAAATGGTTAAGTCATATAGAAAGAATGCCTGAAGGAAGAATACTCGAACAAATACTTTCATATAATTCATAGGGAAGAAGAAATATTGGTAGATCAAGGAAAAGATGGCTCGACCTTGTTGACCGGAATAAGTGAAATCACCTAAACCTTGATGGGAGAAGAAGAAGAAGAAGAAGAAGAACTTATGGTCGTGCCCACTTTGTTATGGAGATAATGATTGAAACAGTTAAAAAAAGGCAACAGCTACTTTTCTGAGAATGTTGTTTATTGACGTGGTTATTTACATTGCAAGTTCACAGAAGATGCTCAAAATGTCCACCACTCACTTCACAACACAATTTCCGCCCTAAATGTCTTGCTCTTTGAACAATGCCCTGAATTATATTTCCTGTAGCAACAATTGCATTCAACAGATGTTCTCTCGTGGCGTGTCGTTGAGAGTAAACTATTTCCTTCATATGACCCCACAACCAGAAGTCGCAGGGACTGAGTTTAGGCGATCGCGTCGGCCATGCAACAGGCCTATTGTGTCCAATCCATCTCCCTGGATACCGTTCATTCAAATGACGTTTCACTGCATGACGGTAATGCGCAGAAGTAGCCACGTGTTCAACCATTTTGACAGTGGTACCATTTGTTGTGGTAGTTCAGTCTGCAAATATGCAGCTCTGTTGACTGTCTGTAGCGTTTCTTTCTCTTCACTTGTAGTTAGTGTGTACTCTAGAGTGTCGTCTGAGCAGTGGGGCTCGTCCCTTTCTTGGATGGGTGTTCACAAAAAAAATGAGTAATGAACACACTGATATATTCTCGTATAGCTGAGTCAAACGTCAGAGATAAACCAGTTCTAATATGCATGTACCAAATCTACGCATATAAACCAAAATTAAAACCATTAAACAAGAGTAGAGTAAAATTAATTCATAGGACTCACCTTCACTGCTGTTGTTGAAGATCTAGATTTATTTGTAGAGAAACTCCATGCGCCTAGTTTTGAGAGGTGCAAACTTATCAATAACTTTATTATTGAAGTCTCTAATGTCGTTAACAAGTTTTTTTGCCACTGCCAACATAGCCAATGTACTTAATCGGTCTTCTGTCATGGTGCGGAGGAATGTTTTAATCCTCTTTTAATTTAACACACAATTTCACACACATCCGTCTCCAAACTTCAAGTGTTACTGTTTCAACTTTCAATACGCACCATTGCAGCTTGTATTTTCCTTACTTTGCTGAACAAAAGACAACAAAATCAGCCCCCGCGTGTAACGGTATTTTGAAAAGAAAGAGTAAAGAGAGAAAATGAGGGAGAAAGGAACAGAATGCGAAGGCCCAAGGGAGATGGAGCATCTCTGTTTCTCTGTCACCAGCACGTTAAGACCTGTGCGAGCAGAGCTATTGCAACCACTGTAACAAACCAAAAAATATTCTCGCCTGAGGCTATTTCACCCTGCTAGAGAAAAATTGTGCGAGCTGCTGTCAGCCTGACCAATGGAGATTTAAAGACACACGAACGGGACATTCTCTGGAGATTAAAAATGTAGGAACATCATTGCACATTGGAAAGTAATAGATGTTATAATATTAATACAGTAATATGTATGATTATTGTTGGTTTTTAAGGTGTTCACGTGCTCCTGTGCTCATATAGAGGAACCGCCGCTGCGTCTGAGCTATTGATGCATAAATAGTTTCGATGTAATGCCAACTCGAGTATTCCACAGAGTGATGCCATATCTCGATAACAAAGCATTCATGGCTATATGTTTATATGACAAAATCTGTTTATGTTGGAATATAGAATACTCTACAATACTTCATAGTGCACAGTTACGACTCACTCTATACATAATTCAGTGGGTAAATCCATAGAAGAGTCGACCTGGTTGGCGAGTTGGTATAGTGCTGGCCTTCTATGCCCAAGGTTGCGGGTTCGATCCCGGACCAGGTCGATGGCATTTAAATGTGTTTAAATGCGACAGGCTCATGTCAGTACATTACTGGCATGTTAAAGAACTCTTGCAGGACAAAATCCGGCACACCGGCGATGCTGATATAACCTCTGCAGTTGCAAGCGTTGTTAATTAAAACATAACATTTAACATCCATAGAAGAAGAGATTTCCTTCTCAGAAACAGAAATTACAATGACCTGTAAAATCGTTATGATCTAACATCTTTTACATTGCAGGTTCTTGTTGATTTTGGTTTAATAATACCGGTAACTCATAAGAAAATTGTTGATTGGACATTTATGGGATAATATTTCGTTATAATAAGATTATTTGCATTGTTGACTTTCAATCTGTATGTTATCACTTGCATGTTATGACAACTTACAAAAAAAAAAAGTAATCAACAGAACGAGCTATATCCAGAAAATGTCATGACGTGAGTCAGCAGTTGATCATGAAGTACCGGAATTGATAGATTGTTCACAAATGATGGAGGCTATTACAAGAACTGCAGCATCAGTTCCAAACAGTTCTCTGTTGCAATGTCCCGGTAGAACTGCAAAAGAAGATATTCATACTTTTATGAAGTTGAACCTATACGTAGTTTAGATGCTACGTTGACATATATATGTTAGTAGGCTAAATATAAACGCTGTTCTTTAAATTACAATGCAGGCCTCTCCAAAATTAGCCTGTTTTAAATGCAGTAACTGTAGGATATATAGCACTGATAATGAAATACCTATGTATGGTAGTGTTTTGTACACAATAAACAGAATATGCCATTATGCTTTTGCTTGAAAAAAAAACTGTTTTTAATTTCATATATGAGCCCAAGTGACTAGTTCACGTGGTCGATGTAGACCAAGTGTTTCATACTTTTGTTACTATGCAACTTTGTACATAACTGTATTCACAATGAAAGCGCATTTCTTTGCACTTTTATTTTTATTGAAAGGTGTTTGGTGCTTGAGCAGATCTTAAATAAAAATGACATTGTACATCTGCACGTCTGGAACATTCTCGATACTTGTATAAATGATGACATGATTTTATTTTATTTGTGAATCACTGATTGTTACGATATATTAATAAACACAAATTCAGCCTTGTTTAAATTTACCTTGAGTCAAGAATTTTAACAGTAGGTCTAAGTGCTCCTGGAACTCGTATGTTTGATAACATTTAAATTGCTGATGCAGGTTATGATCTTCAGAAATGACTGTTAAGTAAGTACAGTAGTACCTGTGGAAAACAGTGGTGGATCGTATTGTCTGTTCCATTTATTTATTCACAAGCCGTACCCGTGCGCTCTGCTGCACCCGTTAGAAATAAATATAAAGTAATTACATAATTAAAATAGGACATTTGATCCAGGGAACATTCGTGTTTGATAGAAGAATAAATCGTTTATTATGTTACTTAATTTAGATTGTATTAAAAAATTTAAAATGCGATCATTTTGATCCAGAGACCATTCATTTGGTCATAAAAATTGTTTTAGGAAATACAGGAAATGAATGTACAGAATAGCCTATCAAGTTTTCTGTGCATAAGAAGCTATTTTAATCTTACCTGTCCTCGATTCACTCAGAAGTTACTGTAATAACATTATAGCATTATGTCCATCTAGAAAAACTACACTTTCCAATGGTGAATTAATAATTAATTATACAAATCGGTTAATTTAGCTTCCGATATTACTTCATACAAACACAGAAACATTCTCTGTAGGCTGTGTTTCATAGCTTTCGATTGTTGTTGTCCAAGGCCCCTTATAGACGAAGTCATTTGTTTTTTATTTCATTACACCACCTTAGATGGCATTGTTATTGTAATTTTGAAACTCATTTATCTCATTAAATATGAGTCCTATCAAAATTTTGCATAGAATAAAACTTATCGGAAATTAGTTTTAAAGAAACTTTTCATGAAAATTAATAATAAGGGAGATATTTCGATTTATTTAATTCAAGCCCCGTTATAACCCCCTTTTAAATAAAATATTTTGAATGCCATATAGCCTAAATTCTAAGTTACAACGAACTTAATTTATATTCCAATTTTCATATAAATCGGTTCAGCCATTATCGCGTGAAAAGGTAACAAACATCCAGACAGACAGACAGACAGACATACAAACAAAAATTTCAAAAAAGCGATTTTCGGTTTCAGGGCGGTTAATTATATATGTTAGGACCAATTATTTTTGGAAAATCGAAAATTACCAGAAAAATTTCGGCTACAGATTTATTATTAATATAGATTCATCTTCAGGACTTTCCGTCTGAAAATAAATCAGTGGCTGCTGATCATACAAATAAGGGAATTCGTTTCGGTTTTATGTTAATTGGTTTTATATTAATTGTTGTAGAAATGAAGTTAACAGCTCGGAACCAGATCAGAACCAAAAACAATATAATATACATCGTGTACTGGTGTACATTATTTTCGACTAGATTGGCTGAAGATATCATAATATTACCAGTACTGGTACATCATGTTATTTTCTAAACATGTTTATATTAAAATGCAAAGGAACAATTAGTCATATAATAAACATAAAACATCAACACTTTTGAAACCAAAATTAAGTAACAGTATTTGCATCTTATTTCTGAACTTAATTAAAAGATTTTAACATTCCTTACAACAGCGCACAGTCAACCAGAACGCAAATATAGTTGGTCAAAATTAATAACTTCTCTCCCATATAACAGATTTTCACGAAACTTTGTACAGGAGTTACAGTTAGAACATTTTTTTTTATATGTAAATTCCGATTGCGTTTGTATAAGAGGAACAACTCCTTTATAGGGATGGTTTTAGACAAAATTTAATAACTTCCCTCCTGTCTAAGAGAGTTTCACGAAACTGTGTACAGGAGTTACAGATAGCACACATTTTTTGTAAAAACTCTAATTACGTTTGTGTAAGAGGAACTAGCGGATTGTAGGGGGTGGTTTTAGACAAAATTAATCAATTCTTTCCTATCTAACAGATTTTCACGAAACTTCTGTACAAAGTTTAATAAAAATCTGTTAGATAGAAGAGCAATTAATAATTTTGTCTAAATGTAGGCCTACTCCTTACAAAGGGTAGTTCAACTTCTGCAAACGTAATCACAGTTTTTTTTTTTCTTTTCAAATTTAAATACACATTTATTACAATCAGAACACTACAAAAATACATATAAAATATAATGGAAACAAAAATACATTAAAAAACTATAATTTATTTTATTTATTTATTTATTTATTTATTTATTTATTTATTTATTTAACCTGGTAGAGATAAGGCCATCAGGCCTTCTCTTCCTCTCTACCAGGGATTAAAACTGCAATATTAAGAATACAATTACAATTATAATTACAATTAATATTAAATTTACAAATACAATAAAAATCAAAGTACTAAAAGATTAACTGATTAATAAAAGCTAGACAGTTTATTGTAAAAGCTAAGAAGAGAGAAGCATTTCTTTTATTGATTAAGTACAAATTAAACCTACTCTACGCAGTAAGAAAATGCTTAATAAGCTTGCTTTTGAACGCTACTAAATTCCGACAGTCTCTGATGTCACTGGGTAGGGTATTCCACAAGCGCGAGAGCGAGATTGTGTATGATGATGAATACAATGGTGTCTTATGTGTTGGTATGGCTAGTATGCAGCTATTTTGCGTGCGTGTGAAGAGATTATGATATGATGACAGGTAATATATCTACATAAAAACAAAAATGATCATGTCAAATATTTAAACAAAACAGAAATATAAATTAAAGAATTTACTCCCATATGAGCAAACACGTGTGGTCGGTTTGTATCCAGAAAAGTATGCTATCTGTAATTCCTGTACAATTTTCATAAACATTTCTTAGATAAGAGGGAAGTTATTCATTTTTTTCTAAATGCACCCCCTATAAAGGAGTAGTTTCTCTTATGTAGAAGTAATCACATTTTGCACATAAAAATATATGCTATCTTTAATACCTGTAAAGTTAAAAAAAAAATCCGTTGGAAAGTAGAGAAGTTGTTAATTTTGTCCAGCAAGATTTGAGTTCTGTCTACGAGTGATTGTAATATAAAGACTTATTTTTACAAAAAGGGCCACCAGAGACATTAAATAAAAAATTCACTCTGAAGCTAAGGAACCCTTCTACCATATCATTAAGGTTTTATACTATAGGCAAGTGCAGCTCTTTTTAAAATCCTACAAATATTTAAAATTTAAAATATATTTTTTCCACTTGACGGTATATTATTTAACTCATAAATGTTTTACAACTAAATAATTTTAAACATTTAAATCGTTATAAAATTGAAGTTAGTGTATCCATTTGGAAGAGGAAATACTCACTTAACAACAAATTGTCCACACCTGTGGAGTAGCGGTTAGCACATCTGGCTGTGAAACCAGGTGGCCTGGGTTCGATTTCCGGTCAGGGCAAGTTACCTGGTTGAGGTTTTTTCCGGGGTTTTCCCTCAACCATTATGAGCAAATGCTGGGTAACTTTCGATGCTGGACCCCAAACTCATTTCACCGACATTATCACCTTCATCTCATTCAGACACTAAATAACCTAAGATATTGATAAAGCGTCGTAAAATAACCTATTTAAATAAATAAAATACTAATACTATACAAAGGAAATAAAAGACAGATCCAAAACCTACATCAGCACATAAACAAAATACACCCAAAGCTACACTACACATTAGAAATTGAAAACAACAAATCCATAAATTTTCGAGACATCACAATAACAAAAGTAGACAACAAACACACATTCAAAGTATACAGAAAAACAACAACAACAACACACATACACAACACATCCAACCACCCACACAACACAAACAAGCTGCATTCCGAACAATGGTACACAGACTACTTCAACATACCAATGAACCAACAGGATTACAACGAAGAGCTAAACACAATCAAATACATAGCACAAGAAAACGGATACAACCCTAACATAATAGACAACATAATACGTAAGACAAAACAATATCACAAAAAACAGAAGAATACAACACAAACACAAGAACACAAAAAATACATCACACTAACATACGAAAACAAAAACACATAAAATTACAACCTCATTCAAGAAATTAAACTACAACATCGCCTACAGAACAAATAACACTCTATAAAAACATCTCAACACACAAACAACACAAACAAAAATACAACCACACAGGCGTATACAAACTAAAATGTAACACCTGCAACAACTTCTACATAGGACAGACAGGCAGATCATTTCAAACACGTACAAAAACACATCACAGCCATAACAAAATTACAAAAACCTCCACATGCAGAACACAAATGCCAACCACACCTACAGAGACATCAACACAGACATGGAAATACTGCACATCCAACCAAAAAGCCAGAAACTCAACACACTAGAACAATATGAAAACCATATACAGACACATGAAAACACACCCCAACGATATTCTCAACACACAACTCAATTTAAAAACACACACACCCTTCGAATCTACACTACGAACGCATCCACACAGGAAACAAGAGACACCAAGACCAACAACGATCAGTTCCGAAGATGACCGAAAATAGGTCGAAACATGTTAACAAGGTACGTTAAAATTTAACACAAGAAAGTTCTTATCGTACATATTCCAAAATAAAAATAATAAACAACAAATTGACAAACCATCCTTAAAGTTACGAGTGTAGATCTCGTCTGACTCTTATCTGTCGTCAAAACTGAAAGTCAGCTGTTTCACAGAAGCTATTTCAAAATTTCCTTTGCGGATCTTTTAAGGGCAATTGTCTAACACTTGTTTGGTGTAAATAAATGATGATTCGTCTTTACTTGAAATCAATCATTTTTTCCCCACTAGATTGGATTTCTGGCTCACTGTGCAGTGATCAGGTTTGACTATCCAACGTGTAAGTGGTCGAAACAGACTATCAATGCCGGATTAGCATCCTCATCCGACATTAATCCTTTTCTATAATTTACCATTGTCATCACTCCTACTGCAAACACATGGTTTTCTCTACCAGTATTGAAAATAGTAAGCTACTATCAGTTTTCTATTCCATTACTATAGTTAAGGCCTACCAAACTATTTTCTTATTACTTACTTACTTACTGGCTTTTAAGGAACCCGAATGTTCATTGCCGCCCTCTCATAAGCCCGCTATCGGTCCCAATCCTGAGCAAGATTAATCCATTCTCTATCATCATATCCCACCTCCCTCAAATCCATTTTAATATTATCTTCCCATCTACGTCTCGGCCTCCCTAAAGGTCTTTTTCCCTGCGGCCTCCCAACTAACACTCTATATGCATTTCTGGATTCGCCCATACCTGCTACATGCCCTGCCCATCTCAAACGTCTGGATTTAATGTTCCTAATTATGTCAGGTGAAGAATACAATGCGTGCAGTTCTGTGTTGTGTAACTTTCTCCATTCTCCTGTAACTTCATCCCTCTTAGTCCCAAATATTTTCTTAAGCACCTTATTCTCAAACATCCTTAACCTATGCTCCTCTGTCAAAGTGAGAGTCCAAGTTTCACAACCATAAAGAACAACCGGTAATATAACTGTTTTATAAATTCTAACTTTCAGATTTTTTGACAGCAGACTAGATGACAAAAGCTTCTCAACCGAATAATAAGAGGCATTTCCCATATTTATTCTGCGTTTAATTTCCTCCCGAGTATCATTTATATTTGTTACTGTTGCTCCCAGGTATTTGAATTTTTCCACCTCTTCAAAGGATAAATTTCCAATTTTTATATTTCCATTTCGTACAATATTAGTCAAGGCAAGTGCAAAGAAAATTCTTGTAAGACAAAATCGAATTGCGTAAACAATCTGCAGTAGGTTCTAAAATATAGACTACGAGTACACCATAAAAAATGTGCGTTCATAAGCAAAAAATGGAAAAAAATGCAACAAAAAGTAGACCGTTTCCTAAGAAATGCCCAATAGACAATAAAAGACCGAAAAATTAAAAAAAATATATCAAAATAAAAGTAACCTACATTAGTTTGTGTTGAAGTGAAACGAGTTTCAATTGCATCCTGCATTCTCTGTGATTTCTTAGAAAAAGATGACATTTCGTCAACTTTCGAGCCCCAGTTATAAGTGAAATGGACACTGGCGATTCTGATTATCGACCAGAAGATATGCAGGGGACAACAAGCGAGTACGAGGTGAGTCAAAGTATCATGTTTTCATGGTTCTACGTACTGCTAGAAGCTTTTCCCTGTTATTGTCAGATGTTCGCCATAATCCTAGGACAGTAGGTAGCATGTTGTTGCATGCATGTCGAGGTGTAAGATGAGAATTTTGTATCAATGTAAGGCAGTGGCGGCTCGTGAACTTGTGGATTGGGAGACCTGCAGTAGATTTTGGTACATACAAATTTCACTTCTTGATACCATTACTAATAAGTATAGGACAAAAATAAATGCACTACATATCGAAAAACCAAAACTTTCTCACTTAGTTGGGAGATGTCTGTGGCATCATTTGCTAATCGCTAAAAAAACTAATACCATCGATTTCAGTCTGAATTTCTGATCGGCAGACACTCAACTTGCAATCTACCAGTTCATTCTGAATTGTCTTAGAATTACCTTTAAACAGTGGCATGTTCCAAATGATTTTGAGAGGCTCGTTTAGATTACTCACGAACTGTAGCAACCCACGAAACACATCAGGGTTCTTCGAATCGTTTTTCATCATGTCCCCTAAGGAGAAGTTCATATTGGCCACAACATTTGATACAATGAATATTTTTTAAATAATTTCACGATTTTTTCTCACTTCTTGATTATGTTTGAGAATGTTTGTTCTGTTCGTTTCACTTAATTGCGCAGCAATATTAGTTTTGCCTAACATAGCCAATGAAACAACATTTTTCAGGTGAGATTGCGAAGATTCGTGCTTTTTAATTTTAGGGGCAAATGTCCTAAATCTGTCTGTCACACTCCTAGTCTATGCAGTATCACCACCGAAGAGGAGGCAACCACAAATGTTCAGCGTAAATTTCATTGTTATACTTCCTTACATATGAGCATTATTTCCGCTGGATGAAGCTTGAGTAAGATTTAAGACGGGTAATGAACGACCCTTTAATTTCACTTCATTACATCAATTTTCTCCGCAAAGGAAAGTTGAGAAAAATAAAATTAATAATCTGTAATTCACACACACTCATGCTTGCACTTTTGCATTGGTTAAGTTACGGTATTAAGACGTCACACCAAAGCAACACTCAGATATACAGATGGTCAACGTGCTATATCAAAAGGATTCTACTCGTGCAATCATTTTGAGTTAAGGCAAATATTAGGTTCTATTGGAGGCTGGATATATACGTAATAATAAGACAAAAGAGAATATTAATTTCGTTATATTAACTCGATAAGATTCTACAACAATAAGTATGTGAAGAGGAAATAAAAATGTTGTCATTAAGTTTCAAGGGAATAGAGAATCCATTTGATGTAGCATTACAATAGCGGTGTGGGAGGGGAGGAAAGATCTTCCCTTGTGGCCTTGCTCTGCAAGCCACTGCAGCGAAATATGGGTTTTAAACAGCAGCAGTTTCTCTCTGCTTTCCTTCACCTCTCTACTCCCTGACCTAGCAAGACACACTCTCTATGATCTGTCCCACCCTACAGATCCCAGGACGACTTTGAATGCAGTGTCAATTCCAGTACAGTCAACGCGCAAAAAGATAATGCATAAGATAATAGTACATATTTCCGGCCAGATGAAATATAAAGCAATTTACCAATAAAAGCTGTAACAATTCTTCTAGAAATTAAAATAAATATTATTTTTATTTTCCTGTCAAAGCAGGAGTGCTGCAGCTCTTATGGACGGGCCGCCCCTGATGTAAGGTATAAATTTACAAACACAAACATGTTTTGTACTGTTCCTGGGATTTTGGTCGATAAAAGCATCACTTAGAATTTGTATGCATTAATTTATTTCTTTAGAAATGGTCCTATTTAAAACGTAGATTTAATCTGAGGATTTATTATTTTATCTATGCTGAAAATACATATTTGTGTACAACAACGAGACACCATAAGGAAACATCCAGCATAAATCGAAACATCATCCACAGGTTTTTCTTCTTCCTGTCAAATTACTGAAAATAGACTTAACTCGTCTTGGGAGAATGCTCTTCATTTGTCACTGCAAGACAAACAAATTTATACATCCATGTTGAATCTTTCGTACACTACTTTTAACACTTGAATATAAATAATTGATTAAATGGCGATCTTACTCGTGTTAATTATGTAAGTATGTGCGGCTTACAGCTGTTTCGGTGCTACTTAACACCATCCTCAGAGCCTTCTGTGTCTCGGCGCCATCTCAACTTCGCTGCCTGTTGTGTGGGTGCGTTTGTGTGATGAAGAGTTGTGTCAAATAGTGTGTGTTCTGAAATTGATCTGTGTCCCTTATGCAACTTACCAGGTTACACACACACGCACACTATTTGACACAAATCTTCATCACACGAACGCACCCACACAACAGGCAGCGAAGTTGAGATGGCGCCGAGAAGGTCTGAGGATGGTGCCAAGTAGCACCGAAACAACTGTAAGCCGCACATAATTAACACGAGTAAGATCGCCATTTAGTCAATTATTCAAATTTATACACTTCTGAAATTGTGCCACCTAGATCAGTTGTGCGCAAAAACCTGAACAAATGAGAAATACTTCCCACAGAATTATTGTTTAAATAAACAACTAGAATTTTACTGGTACTTCACAACGGGGACATTCAAACTAAGATCTGTAAGATACTTTCAGAGAAGCAAAATGTTGTTCTGGGAAGTTAAGAGAAAACTCAGAATCATTTTTGAATCGAAAAGTGTGATTTAAATTTACCAATATCAGAAAGCCTCTATTTCATTTCGCTTTGATAGTTGTTGTTGTTCTCTAATGGCGTCAATTTGAGATCATTTAACCCATTTTGCTTCTTGCTTCCCAATAAAGTATAGACAAATTTTTATTTTGTTGTGCTTCCTTGTTCAGTGCAGTGCATATGAATTGGTGTTCTCTTCCCATAGATGAACCTGGTAAGTTGCATAAAGGGCATTCTTCAGTATTAAGGTTTCCAATCTTGCAGAGATGTGCTGCAAGGCAGTTATGAACGGTGTTCAATCTCAAGGCGGCAACAATTTCTTGTCTTGGTTTTAAGCTACATCATGTTTTCCAAAGTTTGTTGATATCTGCCCATTTCT
>JAJSOF020000039.1:13898176-13928626 GCA_025594305.2 Periplaneta americana | reverse complement strand
ACATGAGAAATGAAAGAACCGCCTTTCTTGTAAGTGTGATATCCTCTCGATTCATATGATTCTGCAAAGACATTGTATCACTAATGAAGCTCCGAGAAGTACAGCAGTCCAGTATAATCTGCCACGTACACGCGCAGTATTTTCATGGAGTGGGGGAAGGGGAAGGTAGGGGGTAAGCTTGATGCTTCGCTGAGGTCTGACGTCACTGCGGCAATTGCCGCAGGAATGCCCACCATTTGACCTATAGCTATATAGTGTGAAAAAAGAGATGAGTATACTCCAGCTTCAGCGTTTGTTTCTCTATTTATTAATGAGCCATCTGTGTAGATGTGTAGCCATTCTGATGATGAGTATCTCTCTGTTTCTATTAAATCGAGGTTATGTTGTACTGGTGGTAGTCTAGTGGATTTTGTAGTGGTGCAGCTTTTTCTACTTATGTTGTTAGTTTAATTTGTTGAGATAGTTTGTGTTCCGTTTTATTATATCTGTTTGTGTTTTTAGATTCTGTGTTGTTGGTTTTTGTTTTATCCATGTTATGTCTGGTAGAGATTTGATTTTAAGAACATTTTTTGCAGCTTGTTCTTTAATTTCTTCAACAATGGGTTTGTTTTGTGTGTACAACTGTAGAGCTGTAGAGGGAGTAGTGTTTACTCCTCCTGTTATGAGTCTTAATGTATTATTTTGTGTTTGTTCCAATTTATTTAGTCTTGTTTTGTTTGAGGTGACTATTGCCTCACTGCTATATTTAATAGCTGGTTTAATATAAGTTCTGTATGTTTTGTTCAAGGTATCTTGAGAACTACCCCATGTCATCCCACTCAGATGTTTTATCAGCGATGCTTTTTTGTTTGCTTTATTTATTACATTTTCTATGTAGTGGTTCCAGTTTAATTTATTATCTAACTGAACTCCTAGATATCTAGTGTTTTCAGATTTCTGCAGTTTTTTATTTTGTATGTTTAAATTGAAATCTTCATTTTTGTGTCTCATGGAGAAGAATTGATAGTTAGTTTTATTTGTATTTATTTGCATATTATTTTCTTCTGTCCAATTTTGGAGTATTTTTAGAGCTTTGTTCATTTCATTTTCTAAATTAACTCGTTTTTTTATTGTTTTTTGATGTTGTTGTTTTCTAATGCCTCATTTGACCTCTTGCACTCCAATATTTTTCAAAGATATTATCATGGCCAGCCACTGAAGCACAGATTTTGAGGTGTTCCGAATCCATTTCTCGGTTTGAGTTGCACAATGGGCAGTTAGGGGACTGATATATTCCAATTCTATGCAGGTGTTTGGCCTGTTGCCAATCTAAATGCAGCTACAGACGATTTTCATGGTAAATCGGGAATTAACTGTGGATTATGATGCAGAGAGTTCCATTTTTTCCCTTGAGATTGTGTTATCAAATTTTGTTTGTTAAAGTCTAAGTATGTAGACTTAATAAATCTTTTCACAGAGTAATACGTAGATTTAGTAACAGGTCTGTAAGTAGCAGTGCTGCCCTTCTTTGCTAAAGCATCCGCATTCTCGTTTCCCAGGATTCCACAATGGGATGGTATCCATTGGAATACAATTCGTTTATTGAGCGCTATTAATTGAGAGAGCATTTTAGTTATTTCTGCTGTTTGAGATGAAGGTATGTGTTTAGAGACTATTGATAGAATAGCTGCTTTGGAGTCTGACAATATAACTGCATTCTTAAATTTATTGATGTGGCATAGAAGATTCCTGAGACTTTCACTTATTGCAATGATTTCTCCATCAAAACTTGTTCCATATCCAAGAGATCTATAAAGTGAGAAGAGACAGCACGTAACACCTGCACCGGCAGGTTGTTCTCTCTGGAGATCAAGGATCCATCGGTGTATAAATGAAGCCAGTTTTGTGGAGGGTACCTAATATTAATTGTCTCTAAAGACAATTGTTTCATTATTTCAGTGTTTACTTCTGATTTCAGTATTTCTTCTGTTAAATTTAGATTATATTCTATATTTAATAGAGTTAAAGGGTTTGGTTTAATTTGTAAGTTTTCTTTTAAATTCGGGATATTGATTTTCTGTTTTAATTCTTGAACAATGGATATGAAATTTTTTTGAGTTTTCTGTTTTTTGATGTTGTTCATATGATTATGTCATCTGCAAATAAACATGTGGTTATGTCTTCGATTGATTTTAGTTGATGTGGTAAATTATTTACATATATATTGAATAGTGTTGTGCTTGTTACAGCGCCTTGTGGTAAACCGGTTTTTGTTTGTTTATAAGATGAAATATAGTTGTTATATTTTGTTGCAACGCATCGTTGGCTAAGAAAATTTTTAAACCATTCAAGCATGTTGCCGTTGATATTCATTTCAATTAGTTTTTGGATTAATTTAGTTCTCCAGACAGTATCATCTGCACCTTTTAGGTCAACAAATACAGCTAAGACACTTTCATTTTTGTTGAAGGCATTTTTAATTTCCTGAGTTATATATGTTATTTGGTGTGTTGTAGATCGGTTTGATCTGAAGCCATCTTGTTCTTTTACTAGTAGATTTTTTCCTTCTAAATACCAGTTTAACCTCTTTATAATCATTCTTTCTTGCAATTTGGCCAACATTGATGTTAAGGCTGTTGGTCTATATGATGAGATGTCTTCTTTATTTGTGTTTGATTTTATAATAGGAACTATTATGGCTTTTTTCCAGCTTGATGCGAGCTTTCGAGGGTTTTTTTTTTCCAAATAGTATTATATATAGTAAATAGAAGCGTCTTGAGTGCATTGTCTGTGAGATGTTTTAGGAATTCAGGATAGACTTTATCTGGACCAGGCTGTTTTTTTTAACTTTAGAATTCTTATTGCTTGTTTTAATTCTTCAATACTAAAACTTTTTGAGAATATTTCATCATCTTTAGAACTGTGTGTTTTGTATCGTTTTTATCCTTATTGTTAGTAATTTGTTTCTTCTTTTATTTTCTTTACTAACCAAGTACTGGTTTGCATAATGCGTGTTATCATAATATCCTAGATAATAGAATACCAGATAGTTCAAGCCTGTACCACACCTGTACATACCGCAACGGGTTGATACAGCCTGCACATGCTTTTAGGACGAGAGGCTCGGGACAGGATCATCAAACCCTATGAGATGGTCGAGCAAGTTGTGAGATTGCTAACTGCGCATGCGCGGCCATCTCATGCACTGCCAGTGGGATCCATACTGGGATTTGAACCCCTGCCTGAGATCTTAGAATACAATATGATCTAGGATAATATGTACCACAGTCTAATACATACAGTCGCAAACTTTTTTTTGCCAACTTTCGCGACACTAGCGCCCAAGCGGCAGGCAATGCACAGGTCATAGGGTTGATACAGTCAGGACGTGCTTTTAAGGGAACATTTTAATCATGCGTCGGAATAAAGGTATTGTGTGCATTGCTGTAAATTGCAGTAACCACAAATTTAAATCTCCGAATTTGTCGTTCTTCAATTTCCCTAAAGACCAAGAAAGGTAAGTGTATATCAGAAAATCATAACTCAGTCATAACCAATAATACCCACATTGTAGGTAGCCTACGTATTGTGTTCTATAAAACATTTATTAGTTATCAGTTGGGCCCTCTATTTATTTGTCTATGGTTTATACCATGAAGAAACATAGGTGAAATAATAATTTATCTAAATAAATATGTATTAATTACATGACATTTGATTATATTTATTATTATCCTGTTGCAATAAAGAATGTTGAGCAAATTCTTTGATTTTTAGTTATTTCTATATATTTTATATCACATAGGTACTAATAGAAAGACCTGCAACCAGCAATTAGTAGAAATTAATTTCCATAATTTCCATTCGCAAACATCAATAATAATGCAATAACTATGGTAATATTTTGTATTATTATACAATTCAAAGGCGTAAGTAATATTCTAGATCATATATGTAACCAGATAGGTCGGTCTTATAGGCTTTGACGTTAACAACTTTTGACAGGTTTACTACGCTGCCATCTAGTTTTACACGAGTCCTGTTATAATTCCCATTTGAATTGCATTAGCGACTGTACTGCCATCTCGTGTTGTATTGTTCGTTTACTGCGGACGGGTGGCGATCCTGGCGGTTGTTCTCTTCAAAGTGCTGCCGATTTTAATATAGCGATGAGTTATCTGTTACATATATGATCTAGGGTAATATGCAGCATACTTTCATTGCATTTTATTCAGAATAAGCTACGGTGATTATTATTAGTTTCTAAGGCGACTTTAGACTATAGTCCCGTCGCTCTTATTTTCGGCAGCCAATCACGTTGCAGGTCGGCTACATTTAAACGTGTGCGTCTTGTGATTCGCTGATGATGACGTTATGCATTTCCTAAGGGTCGATAAATACTTAATATAATCGCCCGCCATTTTGGCTCTTTCGTTGGCGTTCGCAGGAAGCATACGGGAACGTTACTTGCCGCTCAATTATTTGCTGAATTACAGTGAGTTTGATTTATTATCATAGTAGCTACGACATGATAATGTTTAACGGTGTGGCAAATAGATTCCTCGTCTGGTAGCTCCGCAACGAAAGAACAAAATGGCGAACTACTACCCACCTAGACTTTATAGAGCCTTCACTTCCTAAGACATAAGCAAAAAGGAAGTACTTCGGTACATCGTAATAATGTGTAATAATAAAAAGGAGGAGTCACGCCTGGAATAACAGCGTCGCGACTATAGGACTCAACACAATCTGGCAACCCTGTATCAGACTGGAACTCTGCTGTATTGTACAGATGTGAGTGCTTGAAGTAATGTTATGTTAAATTGTGGACTGTGGTTTCTAGTTTTAGTTCTGTTTTAATATCTGAGTAGAAAATGACTTCTAAACCATCTGGTGCACACAAAAACAGAAAGCGGAAAGCGACAAAACTTTAGCTGATATGAAAGCTAGTACATCATTAAGCTCATGTCTGGTTACTTTTTTTAGTAGGTTATTTTACGACGCTTTATCAACATCTTAAGTTATTTAGCGTCTGAATGATATGAAAGTCATAATGCCGGTGAAATGAGTCCGGGGTCCAACACCGAAAGTTACCCAGCATTTGCTCATATTGGGTTGAGGGAAAACCCCGGAAAAAACCTCAACCAGGTAACTTTCCCCGACCGGGAATCGAACCCGGGCCTATTGTTTTCGCCTGGTTACTCATTACGTGATGATGAATTGATAACTATAATAACTGTGAATACAGTAAACAATTTAATGACAATGATTATACGAAAATACATCTTAGTGAACAAGGATATATGGCATACAATAACCCTACTGCAACAGAAAACACTGAAAAACTAGTGCTCTCGATCGATCAAAATATTTAATCGATTAACTATTTGAATTTTATCTATTAATCGATAGATTAATCGAGCTTTGATCGATTTGAAATAGGTTTTAATATACTGTAATACACAATAAAATTATTGTTAAATTTAATTTGTGTTTGGTGATAATCATAAGTATTAAATGTTGTACTCGTATATATGTATTTACTGTATCGTTATATTACAAAACAACTATTTTAGTCACTTACTGACATATTTATTATGAAGCTTATAAATTTATTGTGTCAATTTCCCCGGGAATTTTTTAGACAAACACAAATTAAAAAGGTGTGAAGACTCACCTAGTTAATACTGCTTCATCCTTTATTTTAAACATGTGCGTGCCGCTCTACGTTTAGTAACAATGTTTCCTGCATCACTAATCGCAATTTTTTTCTGTCAAGCACTTCTCCACGATCGTTCAATTTAAATTCAAATATTTCACTGAGTTTACCTCTCAAATTCTCATATGTCATAATGGAGTTTTCACTTTTCACAGACCACAGAAATCTGTTTTTTTTTCTTTAGCAAACTAAACACACAAGCTTCATCTGCAAACTCAGTAAAGAAACTGCAACAAAACAGCAGACTGGCCCCTATTGTAATGGTGTTACAACATTTTAGAAAGAGAAAAAAATAGTTATTCTCTCATTTGTACACAGTGTAACCATGGCGATGAGGAGGGCGAATCCCAGAAAAGTATGTAGGTTTATATTTTATTTCATATGCTAGGAAGACGAGCTGACAAGGTGAAAGTTTTCTTCAAAAACCGTAAAATTTAATAAGGGTTTGGAAATGTTTCAACTTTCAATAGGGGTAGACAGGTAACTGTCCTCAAATCTCCATCTCTTTCTGAAGTGTTTATGTAAAGTGTTGCCCTATGCTCTCTGCTTTGCAGTTACAAAATAATGATACTATTGTGGTTTGAAGTAAGCAATTTCTGAGAGACGAATGTTGCCGGAGTTTTTCGTCTGAGTTTGCGTTAACAAAATAATAATTAATATCAAGTATAACCGATTAAACATATGCATATAATTATATGAGGCTTCGTCGTCCTCATTGAATAATCAAGACTACACCTATAATTGGAGAACAATTCGTTCCGGCACCGGAAATCGAACCCAGGATCTCTCAGCTATACGCGCTGAGCGCTCTTTCCATCTGAGCTATGCCGTGATAATTCACGAGTCTCGGCACAGCTCAGATGTATAGTATTAATTGAGAGAGAAATATTAATTATGAATAAAGGACATCCCAGTAACCCATAAGTTAATAATATTAAGTCTAAATGCAAGAAATTTGCTTTTAAAAACAATGCATACGTTTAACCCCAGTTTAACATAACCATCGCCATATTATGAACTCTCGCCGAGTCTTGATGATAGCGTTAGCAGCGTCACATTGCGGTTGTTCTGTATAAACTCACAGAGTGCATACACTCTTATGGTCTTGTTCGTAGTGAAGATGAAGCAACCATGAAATTTCAATTGGCCAATAGAAACACGTTATATTGGCGCCTGAATCTACACTGTGTTTGAGACATGCGTGAAGAGTTTAAGTATGACTGAGAATGAATTAAATCTGTTATATTTGACAAGTTTTAAATTCTGCATTATTTTATAGAAATTGGAATTTATTGTATTTGCGTATCATATTTCAAGCCAAGATGCCGTGTGAAATGATTACACTTCAACTCGGCCAGTGTGGCAACCAAAGTACGTACAATTGATATTTTTCTGTACATATTTTGACAGTTCATTTAGAGGTTAATTTGAATTTATAAGTTTATTTTTTTTACATGTTTAATTGTTTTTATTGTTGTTTGGCAGTTGGATTTGAATTTTGGAAGAGACTTTGTGCAGAACATGGAATTAGCCCAGAAGGAATTTTAGAAGAGTATGCCACAGAAGGCACGGATCGGAAAGATGTTTTCTTTTACCAGGTTGGTCTTGATTGGACTCTCTAATATGAAGTTTTTTGGGGGTATACCGGTGTTTGTAGTAACTATAATATAGAGTAATGGTAGATTAATGGCTAAATTTCAGAACACGGATTCCTTCCTTTCCCTCTTACTTCAAAATTTCAACCTTGTGCACATAAAATAAATTATTGACACTGAAAAGTGCCTTTTTCCTAAGTATGATGTTGCACATTCGACAAACGCAGACAAATCTGCTCTCTTTAGTATTCTAAAATATAATTGTATAGTATTAGGTGACAGGTTAGGTTATGTTTAGGTTTGGTGTGTAGTGTTATGTGAGAGGTTAGCTTAGATTAGGTGTGTTGGCGACACTGGGATAAACTCCAGAACATGGATTGCACCCTTTTCCTCTTACTTCAAAATTCCAACCTAGTGCAAACAAAATAAATTATTAAGGTACGTTGAATATAATAATGTTATTAGGCTTTTTTATGTTGCTAATTTACAACACTATGCCATTGCTTAGAGTGAGTGGGTGGCCTACAGCTCTTATAAGGTTCACATCGTTTTCATTATAGCCTAGTGCCTGTCATGAGTTATTTTTGAGTGATTTCATGATATCTGTTGTGCTGCAATGATGATCAACATACACATATTCAAGCTTCACCTGTTGCTTTACATTGTTCGTTGAGCATTTTTTCGAACAGAGCTAGTACCGATATGTGAAATTCATATAATAGGTCTACAATTGTTATCAATTAATGCGTGAGTTTTATACAGTCAATACTTAACAATATTACATACATTAAATCTTTATGTTACTACATGAGATAACATTTACAAATAATGACAAACGTTTTCACAATAAATTGGCATCTTCAGCTCGTGTAGTAACATAAAGATTTAATGTATGTAATATTGTTAAGTATTGACTGTATAAAACTCACCCATTAATTGATATTGTACTTAACGGACCAACATGCCTTTAAAATTACAATTGTTATGTTTTTATGTACTATTAAGCTAGTTGTAATGCGGAAGAAAATAACACGGACATACTGTATATGTACTAAATTAGTAATGTTACAACCTCTATGCTATTAGTTGTAACACAGAAGAAAATAACACGAACATTTATGTATTAAATTTGTAATGTTATATGCTAGGTATTAAGTCAATTGTAACACGGAAAAAAATAACACAAACATTTATGTATATACTGTACTAAATTAGCGTTGTTGTTGTTTAATGCCTGGCATCTGGCAATGACGCCATTAGTGCTCTCACTCTCCAGTACTTTTGAATTAGATCTTTCTTTCCAGACAGCTTGCTGCAGGTTTTCAGATGTTCTTCGTTCATATCAGTTTGACTGTTGCATAGAGGGCAGGATGGTGAAGTCATAATTCCTATTTTGTAGAGGTGACTTGCCAAACAATCGTGACCTGTAAGCAATCTAAAAGCTGCTACTATTGTTTTTCGTGATCCTTGAGGAACTGCATCTGGGTTGAAGAGAAGGATTGTCTTGTCTGCAGCATGTTTTTGCATTTCTTGCGAATATTGTTGTGAGAGTTTTGATTTTATTACCTATTTTTTTTATGAAAATGGAAAATTTATTTCTTTTGTTTGTAATATTGTTGTTCCTTTCCTTGCAAGCATGTTGGCCAGATCATTCCCTGCAATTCCACAGTGTGCTGGAATCCATTGAAAGTATATTATTTTGTGAAGTTTTTGAAGTTGAGCTGTGATCTTATATGTTTCTTTTATTTGTAATGATTTTTTCGAAACTACATTAGTTGAACTGTTAAAAGTGTTATAATTTAAACAGGTTATGTACCTTAGACAGACAGGTCCCCGTTTCGACACTGGTCATCTTCAGTGTCCTACGAACTATTGCTGCTCCAGCTGATCTTGATTTCCGGTGTTTGCCTTCGTCAGTTGTAGGGGTTGGGGTGTTTTGCTCTTATGATGGGAGGTGGTTTCAAGTTTTAAAGAAGTGTTAACGTGAACAAGAAACAATGAATGGATTTTTTCGAGTTATTTGAACATATTGCTTGTATTGCTGCTTTGGAATCAGAAAATTTCTACTTTCATGAATTTTTTTTGGTTGAGTCTTAAAAGTTCTTAAAGGGCCACAGACATTGCAGTTACCTCTCCTTCATAGTCAGTGGTATCGAGACCTACAGAGAGATATAAGAAGAGGGAACATGTTACTCCAGCTCCTGTCAGATAGTCTTTAGATGATCCAGCTGTGTAAATATGTAACCATTTTTTTCAGGGTGGGTATTTGATGTTGATTGTTTCAAGAGCTAAAGCTTTCAAAATATCTTTGAGTTTTTCTGATTTTTTAACTTCTTCCCTCATCTGTAGGTCATAATTTGGTTGTATGAAATCTAGTGGATTTTCTTTTATTTGTAAATACAGAGTATATACAAAAAATTCATCGGGTTTTGACATCGTATATCTTCAAATGTATAATGTCCACCCATTTGTACTCATAGCCAATCGAAAGAGCACATTTTCAAGTTGTGTACATATCATTACAAATGTTCTACAGTAGCGTGCATTAATCTGAACAACGTAATTACTTATGCAAAAACACTCAAACGGGATAAAAAAAGGATCTAAGACATACCTCAGTAATCTATGTGGCCTCCCTTGTACCTAATAACAGCTCTGAGACGATTTGGCATGGATTCCACTAATTTCCCACAAATATTCTTCATTTCTTCATCGCGAAACCATACACCAATGAGGGCAGAAATCATCTTCTCCTTTGTAGAACAATCCATTTTTTGCATTCTTCTTTTGCAAATTGACCACAAGTTCTCAATGGGGTTGATGTCGGGTGAGTTGCCTGGCCAGGGGAATACCTGAATATTCTTCTTGTTGAAGAATTCTGTAGTTTTTTGAGACGTATGGCATGGTGCCAGGTCTTGTTGGAACACACCTCTGCCATCCGGAAATGATTTTTGCAGCTGGGGTACGATTCTGGTTTCCAATAAGTGAATATATTTGTCAGAATACATCATTCCCTTGATAGGTATTAATGCTCCAGGCTCTTCATGTGTAAAACAACCCCAAAACATTACTTTAGGGGGGTATTTGGGTGCTTGTTGGAAATGAGCTGCTGTTACTTTTTCGGATCCTTTCCATACGTAAGAAACACGGTGGCTGTGGACCTCGAAATGAGACTCATCGGAAAAAAGTACATTCTTCCAGTCATTCACTGTCCAGTGTTGATGAAATTTTGCCCACATTAAGCGTTTTTTGCACATAACAGGGGTTAGCAGTTGCTTCTTAATAGGCTTATGAGCCCTTCGTCCAGCTTCCAAAAGCCTACGCTGCACTGTTGTGACGTGAATATTCGCTCCACTGGTAGCCATTAACTCGCGGGTTAAGTCGACAGCAGTTAGTCTAGGATTTAATTTACTTTTCCTGACAATTAAACGATCATCTGCAGGTGAAGTCTTCCTTTTCTGGTCACAGTTTCCTTTTTTCTGGGTGTGATGGATCCAGTCTCCCTGTATCGTTTTATGATCGAATTAACAGTAGCCAAACAGATGTGACATTCTGCAGCAATTTGCCTCTGTGTCATAGAAGAATGCTCTGCTAATGTTATAATTTTAGACCGTTTTCGTGGAGTTGTATCCATTTGTGAAGACGACAGAATGTACACAGGATTGCAGCATTAAGTCTTCAACACAACTGAAATGCTTATAAGTACAGAACGACAGGCAAAATGTCACATATTATGAAAAAAATAATAACGACAGACCTTCAACAATGGAATTACACGTACTACGGTATGAGCAGCTGTGAGGCCAACAATGACAGAAAATGTAAAAATATGTCGTGTTCGGATTAATTTGCACACTACTGTATTTTAGATTTTCAGTAATTTTGTTATTTCTTTATATATTGTATCGAGTATTTGAAATACAAATGTATTTTGGTTAATTTTTTAAAAGCATTTTGTATTTGTAATTCAAATACTATTCTTTGAAGTATTTTGTATTTGTATTTAAAATACTTGGATGTCAGTATTTTGCCCAGCTCTGTGCTTAGAATAGGTGGGTGGGCTACAGCTCTTATAAGGTTCACATCGTTTTCATTATAGCCTAGTGCCTGTCATAAGTTATTTTTGAGTGATTTCATGATATCTGTTGTGCTGCAATGATGATCAACATACACATATTCAAGCTTCACCTGTTACTTTACATTGCTCGTTAAGCATTTTTTTCCAACAGAGGTAGTACCGATATGTGAAATTCATGTAATAGGTCTACAATTGTTGTGCTTTTATGTGCTATTAAGCTAGTTGTAATGCGGAAGAAAATAACACAGTCATACTGTAAGTTATATGTACTAAATTAGTAATGTTACAACCTATATGCTATTAGTTGTAACACAGAAGAAAATAACACGAACATTTATGTATTAAATTTGTAATGTTATATGCTTTTATATTCTAGATATTAAGTCAATTGTAACACGGAAAAAAATAACACAAACATTTATGTACATACTGTACTAAATTAGCATTGTTGTTGTTTAATGCCTGCCATCTGGCAATGAAGCCATTAGCGCTCTCGCTCTCCAGTACTTTTGAATTAGATCTTTCTCTCCAGACAGCGTGCTGCAGGTTTTCAGATGTTCTTCATTCATGTCAGTTTGAGTGTTGCATAGAGGGCAGGATGGTGAAGTCATAATTCCTATTTTGTAGAGGTGACTTGCCAAACAATCGTGACCTGTAAGCAATCTAAAAGCTGCTACTACTGTTTTTCTTGGTCCTTGAGGAACTGCATCTGGGTTGAAGAGACGGATGTTCCATTTCTTGTCTGCAGCATGTTTTTGCAGTTCTTGCAAATATTGCTGTGAGAAGGTAAGAAATTTTTAAGCAAATTGGCAGTCAAATCACCCACTCTAACCTCCATTATAGATGCCTTTGATCAGTGGATTCATCGGACCTAGCCGGGAGGACTACATATGTTGTTGTTGTTTTCTAATGCCAGGCATTTGACAATAATGTCATTTGACCTCTTGCACTCCAATATTTTTCAAAGATAATACCATGGTCAGCCACTGAAGCACAGATTTTGAGGTGTTCTGAATCCATTTCTTGGTTTGAGTTGCACAATGGGCAGTTAGGGGACTGATATATTCCAATTCTATGCAGGTGTTTGGCCTGTTGCCAATCTAAATGCAGCTACAGACGATTTTCGTGGTAAATTTGGAATTAACTGTGGATTATGATGCAGAGAGTTTCATTTTTTCCCTTGAGATTGTGCTATCAAATTTTGTTTGTTGAAGTCTAAGTATATAGATTTAATAAATCTTTTTACAGAGTAATACGTAGATTTAGTAACAGGTCTGTAAGTAGCAGTGCTGCCCTTCTTTGCTAAAGCATCCGCATTCTCGTTTCCCAGGATTCCACAATGGGATGGTATGCATTGGAATACAATGCTTTTATTGAGTGATATTAATTGAGAGAGCATTTTAGTTATTTCTGCTGTTTGAGATGAAGGTGTGTGTTTAGAGACTATTGATAGAATAGCTGCTTTGGAGTCTGACAATATAACTGCATTCTTAAATTTATTGATGTGTCATAGAAGATTCCTCCGACTTTCACTTATTGCAATGATTTCTCCATCAAAACTTGTTGTTCCATATCCAAGAGGTTAAATGGCAAGTTGTAGCCGATTTAAGTGAACACCATATTTTAACGTTTTGGTGGCTACTTCATTCACATACAACCCCAGACTGTCTGGAGGACCACACCTGCTGTTGGTGGACGGGTCCATTGGACCTAGCTGGGAGATCTTGTTGATCACCAGCTTTCCCTCCTTAAGCCACTGGAGGACGATTTTAGTGCCATAGCAGGTCAGCACTAGGAACAGAAAAGTAGAAAGAGGAGTTCATCGGCATTTTCCAAATGCCACTTCAAGGAATGCTTATCCACGCCATGACAGTACAGCGTGACTAAAATCCAGTGATGCTACCTCAAAGCATCTGGATCTGCTTAAATACTGCATTTCCTCAGTATTAGATAGAATGGTTATATCGCTGTGAAAAACGGTCCCAAGAGCCTCGTGGTAAAACAGATTACACCACGAGAAGGTGAAGATGGGAGTTGGGTAGGAGAGGTTATGGAATTCACATTGCTACCCCTTGTAATCCAATTAGCAATGTTAACAAACACATTAGGTACAAATTGATCACACTATTTGGAAGTTGCAAAAAATTGGATGAGAACAGAGGCAAGTTCTGTTGCAGAATGTGGTTGCATGTAGACCTACAGTCCACAATTTATGAGTAATTGTCGAGTTGGATAATGATGCATTTATATAAGGGCAATTGTACACTAGGGTGGCCCTTAGCTATAGGTAATTTTCCGAAAGTTAAAATTGTGCTGCTCCCACCCCCTTATCTTGTTCCAATCGACAAAAAAATGATCTGTACAAATTTACAGCTCAATCGGACAACTGCTTGGCGACCCTCAAACACTTCGAAGTTGGAACATAGTATACGCAACGATTAATTCCATACAAAAGCGGTATACTCTTCCCTGTCTCGACCATTTCTTTTTTTATTCTTAGAGAAATTTATGTGGACATTCTGGCGACCCGCGACCCCAGCACAATTGTTTAAAAATATTCTGAACGAAATTTCCCGAAAGTTAATTCGAAAAATTCCTGAAAATAAAATGAAAAATTTAAGAAATATAAGGTTTTTTAGTAACGCACACAACTTCTATAAGAGAAACACATTTTTATTTACAACAATAATTTCTATAGAATCAAAATACTATGTATATGAACGAACATTGAATGTTATTTTTTCCTAAGGGAGGATTTAGTAGCAGTTGGATATTTTTTACAGTCTCTGGTAACAATCTGTAAAACAAATTGTTTCTCAGTTTCATCTTTTGTGATAATATTATTGTAATCCTGAATAAGTTTGACTTCTCTTTCTGCAACGTCCTTCACAACTATCTTCTAAAGTTTTTTTAAATTCCACTTTTGTAAACAGGATCATCCTTCCAAGTTGAAGGGTCTTTTTTGAGGAACTCAATCGGTGCTGATAGAAAATCTCGTGAAGAAAATTTTAGACGAAAACTCAATATTTGTAAGGGAAGAAAAATCATTCTGTTGCAGAATGTAGCTCTTCAGTTGATTTTCTTCTTCTTTTTCTTCTTCACCTTCGTCTGTTTCTAGTATAATTTGAGCCATATTTGCTTTAACCGCTATTGGAACATAGTCATCAAATAAGGATAGAACCACAGTTTCGGGAACTAAGTACCAGAGATGGTTGGAAAATTTATTTGCAGCAGCCTTACTGATTTCTGGATCAATATCCTGATAATTTATAAGTTCACGCATGAATAGGAAATCATGATACGGTGCTTTAATTGCTTCTGATGACAGAAACCAGGCACGAACATAGCCTACACTAGAGCAAGAAAAATACATATTCTTCCTAAAGATTTCTTCTCCTTATGAGATACCTGAAACAAGTATATTTTGAATGCAAAATTGCTTTTGCCATTCACCTAGCATGACTTCCAGCAACTTGTATATGAAACGATATCCTGTTCTTTGGAATGTTGCCAAGAAAAATCATCGTTAAAAATTCTTATTCTCTTCATTTTCATCTGTCCCAAAGCTCTGAATGAACTATGTCAAAGAGATCGTCCATAATTTCAACAAAAATATCTCTTTTTTGTTTTCCCTTGTCTGCAGTTCTACTCAAATATTTCTATAAACCCTTCCATTCATCATAGAGTTTGAATAACTTATGAACACAGTGGTCACTTTTTCTAGTAGGGATTCGTGCTTTTTGCCAAAAAATTAAAACTTCTTGAATCTCCAATGCTACACTTTCCTTTGTTGTAAGTTTTACAACTTGTACATTGTAGAAGAAACTGCTTAGAACTTGCCGGTTTGAAGGTAGTTTGGCTCTGATGATTTGATTGGAGATGTAGCCAACAACAGAGACATAAAAGTATTGTCTTAACTCATGTGACGAACTACGTGAAGACGTTGATGCCATTTTACAACTCTAGGAAAAAAGTCTTGAAAGCGACTTTACACGAGCAGTCAGCAGGTCAGCACAGACAGGTCTGAATCAATAACTGAAAAATTATTCATCAACAAGATCATGTTTAGTTATAAAATAAATGAATAAAGCACATACAATAATAATAATAATAATAATAATAATAATAATAATAATAATAATAATAATAATATAGGTTTATCTAATAATATTAGAAAAAAATATTTTTCGGGCTAAAATTTCAAAACTTCATGGTCGATGAGGGTCGCCTTGCAGTTGTCCAATTGAGCTGAAAATTTGCACAGATCGTTTTTTTGTTGATTGGAACAAGATAGAGGGGTGGGAGCTGAATTTTTAGAAAGTTGAAAAATAAGGGCCACCCTACTGTATACGGATGTTTTCCAGCTACAGTTATAGAAGACATTTTACATTAATGTGAGTCATGTCTTCCTTGATTTGCAGAACCTGACAGCTCATATTATGACATATGATACTCAATGGCCGTACTTAAAAAACAGCATAACTTACATAATCTAAAAGTACAAATGGTGATTGATTTTATTGTTTATATTCTTACTGGTGATCAATATTTAGTGGGCCTTTAGAAGGGCGAAAAGTTGGTCAATTGAAAAAAATTTTAAATTACGGTTTATTTAACGACACTCGCAACTGCAGAGGTTTTATCAGCATCGCTGGTGTGCCGGAATTTTGTCCCGCAGGAGTTCTTTTACATGACAGTAAATCTACTGACATGAGCCTGCCGCATTTAAACACACTTAAATGGCATCGACCTGGGCCGGGATCGAACCCGCAACCTCCGAGCATAGGTCAGCGCTATACCAAGTACACTACCAAGGCCGACGGTCAACTGAATATTGTAGATTAATAAGTAGAGACGAGAATTCCATGCAAATGCATGTTTTTATGGGAACATAGGACTTAGTTCAAACTTAGTACGTACCTATTTCATTACATTCCAGTTCCAAGTATGTGTGCTTTTGCGTGCATATTTGCATGTTTTGGTCTTTTTGAGGATAAAAACATGCATAATGCATATTTAAGGAATTTTTAGCTCAATCATGCATCTAATACAGTGAAACTTCCCAATAGCAGACACCGCCGGGGAAAAATTTAATGTCCGTTATTGAGAAGTGTCCGCTATTTAGAAAATCATTAGTATGCATACAGTATATTAAAATTTTTCATACATATTCAACACTATATTTTACAGTACAGTACAGTAGACGGTGAGATTGTTTACAGCATTCATCCAGTGAGAAATCGTACCAGTAAATGTTTTGTAAATGGAATAAACATCAGTCACTATATCACTTCACCTCACAAGAAATCTAGAATTGCATTCTCAGTGTATGATTTTAAAATAACATCATTGTTTTTCAAAATTTCAATAACCTGAGTTTCTCCCAAATTAAACTTTGTGGCCAGCTCACAAACACTTAATTCTCTTTCTCACTATGCTTTACACTATCCACTTTCTCTTTTAGTGACAAATGTTTACGTTTTTGTGACATTTTTAATGTGACTGTACTTCCGAACACTCAACTTGACAAACTAAGAAAGTACGGACTGCTCACGTACAGTATCACAACTAACAACTGTGCTGCTTACCTTCAGTAAAGTACAAGAACGTTCAGATGCACGATAATGATTGTTGAAAAGAATTCCGTTTAATTTACAACAGTCTTTTTCTTTTTTTCTTTCATGCTGTCCGTTATTTTGAAGTTTTAATTGTTGTTGGGAGATACATTTCAGTGTCTGTGTCCGTTATTGAGAATGTCCGCTATTTGAAAGAATTTTATCATAAGGGTCAATGTTATTTTGCAGGGGAATTTTAAAATGTCCGCTATTGGGAAGCATCCATTAAGGGAAGTTTCAGTGTATACATTTTATTCAGTTTAAATTCATGTTTTAATGGTTTTGAGTGGATACCTCAGTTTCTCGATTTTTATGACCCTTATTTTAGCTTCAGGAATCAGGATTGAAGAAGGAGAAGAAAAAGGAAATTAATAACAGAAAAAGTTTCATTCAAGTTTGTACCCGTAACTTCTTGCGATGTAGAGAAGTCATTCTCTGCCTACAAAAACATATTGACCGACAAGCACAGGGACTTCACTGAAACCAGTTAGAAATGTTGAAATTTGGAACAAAAATGAAAGAGTGCATATTTTAATGTATTTTTCGCTTGATCGTGCATATTTCATAGTTTGATAATGCATGAATGCATGCATATTTTGGGATTCTATAATTAGTGCATAAAATTCTCGTCTCTATTAATAAGTTATGTGATGTAACTGTACCAATATACACTTACATAAAATTAGCTCATAAAGTTGGTGTTAGTTCTCCAATATGGAAGCAAGAGTTAATTATGAATATTTATGCTTTAAATAGCTTGTCAGTTTTTAGTTGTCATGTAATACGCCTAGTATAAATCTGCATGAAGTGAAATGGAGTCGTAGAAAAAAAAACGAACAAAATTTACTGAATGTTTATGATGGATTGTTACAGGCAGATGACGAGCATTACATTCCTCGAGCAGTACTGCTGGACCTGGAGCCCAGAGTCATTCACACGATCATGAACTCTCCTTATGCAAAGGTAATAAATATACCGAATATACGCGAATACTCCGCATGTATTTCTTCTCGAATTTAGCAAAGAAAAATTGGGGTGCGTGCATTATTTGAAACACAAATTACAGCAATTTTTTTTTCTCTCTCTCCTAGAATTAGGTTGCATGGATTATTTGGTGGCGCAGAGTATTTGCATATATATATGGTAATCAGAGGTCTGCATCGGACGTTTTAGCTCGAGCGCCAAGTAGTTCATAGCATAATCCGATAGGTACCGCACATGCATGATGGGTAAAATTGTCGCGAGCGATAAATCCTTGAACGGTATAAGCCGAGCGTCAGGCATTCGTTCTTGTTACTGGCAAGAAGTACACTGTCAAAAATGGAGCGCGAGCTAAAAGATGTAGTGAAGTTGAAACTCCTCAACAAGGAATACAAGTTAAATCCTAAAGAAGGTATGAAGAGTATGTGTGGGACAAATTCTTACTTGTGATACTTAGTGTATCAATCTTTGCATCTGTAACAGTTGTGCAGCATGATTATTCGTTTTATTATATTTTGTGCGAGATCGTACGTATTTGCTTGTTTTCCGCACAGAACCAATATGCTGTAAGTGTGAAATACCACATTCAGTATTCCCAACGTAACACACATAACAATTTCCCTCTTCTTACCGCTTAAGCGCGACATTCATTTTACTGCTTTAGGCTTTTAACATATTATTTTTAGAGACGTTTAACATAGTAATAATTATAAATTGGAAACTTACCACTACAATTTCACCTAAATTGCAATGTTAATTATTGTTTTTAAATATTTGCAAAAATTAAGTAAAGTCTACTACTCCACGAAACTTATTGCGTTCCTGATACAAGTAACATTAAGGAAGCCGTGAAAAAATCAACGAGATTCCAGATGCCGATGTTATTACTGCAATATGTTATATAAATAATATTGTTAAAATATTAAAATGAAAAATAAATCATTACATAACCTTACCGTTTGTTTTAAGTTCGCATTTATAGACTGGGGGAAAAAAAAGACAGACTTATATCACGGCCTGCTGGAGTATAGATATTTTTGTTTTCTAAAGTTGCCGTCATTAAACAGAAACCAAGATGGAGATTTCATTGCAACTAATTAGAAATTCGTCTTTCAGGAACGTAATAAACGATCTTCGCACAAAATAATGTACGATACACAAGCGGTATGTTTGTTTTCATGTTCTCAGAAATTAAAAAAGCTCAACTACGTTTCGCTTTTTCAATCTTTTCCTCGAACATGAAAACGTCAACATACCGCTCTTGTAACGTATATTACTATTCTGTGACGTTATCCCTGTACTAAAATTGTTATTAATCTACTGCTATATCAATAATATTTTGTAAAACGTTTCTACATTGTCGCAGTATATAGGCGGAACACTATGTATGGACCTATCATATTATATATGTGGTAAATCAAATATTGAATAATTATTAATTAGCAATAATAACTGTATATCGAAGTTTTTCATACTATTTTATTTATAACTTCATGTTACTGTTTTGGTACGTTCCATTAAATGTTTGTCATAAACGCAGAAAATAAAGCCTTATTTTTACCGTGTGACTAAAACATATGTGTATCTTATCTGCCGCCTTCCATACAAGATAAGACATGTCGGTGAGATGACCTTGTACTATGCTTCTATTTATTACGAGCGTATCACGACCGATCGTATCTCACTCGAGTGTGCGACACTCGACCGAGTTCAAGTGAGCGATTTAACACCAATGCTGCACTCTGATGGTAATAGAATGCTTGATCCAGACTTCACTAAGCATCCTGTTGTCTTATTCCACATGTTTTCATTGAGGCCTCTGAATGTTCTATGTCGACATGAGAGAATTTTCACGTGGTATGGTTTTCTTAACAAGTATGCCACAGATAACAGAAGCTGATATGTTAGCCATAGAATGAGCTTCATTTTCCTCTATTGAACCACCAGTCTTTATTGTCTTTTCTATAGTAACTACTAGACTGAGATCACTGAAAAAGAATTTTCTTAAGGAATTCAAAAGAACTTGGGTGTAAAGTACTAACTGTAGGGCAGGCTCAGTTCCTCATTGAGAGCCTGTGATCTGACATCAGTAAATTCCTACTGTTACGAAATCAGGTTTACCAGATTTTTTTCACAATTTCTGGTGACATATCGATACGTGTAGAAACTGCTTTTAACATTTCTATTAGTTTGCCTTCCACTTATATTGTTTAAAATACTCTTTATTAACACACTAAAAGTCCACACCTGTGGAGTAACGGTCAGCGCGTCTGGCCGCGAAACCAGGTGGCCCGGGTTCGAATCCCGGTCGGGGCAAGTTACCTGGTTGAGATTTTTTCCGGGGTTTTCCCTCAACCCAGTACGAGCAAATGCTGGGTAACTTTCGGTGCTGACCCCGGACTCATTTCACCGGCATTATCACCTTCATTTCATTCAGACGCTAAATAACCTAGATGTTGATACAGCGTCGTAAAATAACCCAATAAAAAAAACACACGCTAAAAATATTAATTCTACTTTATTACCGGGTCTGCTGGCAGGAACTTCTACAGCTCTCCGCTGCTTGTGCAGTTGTGCAGGGTACGTTCCTTCGCCACTGAAATTCATGCATGTTTTGATCTATATTATCACATAATTCAGTTTTCGAATTGTTGTCTCCTAGTGCAAATACAAGCATCACTTACTTACTTACTTACAAATGGCTTTTAAGGAACCTGAAGGTTCATTGCCGCCCTCACATAAGCCCGCCATCGGTCCCTATCCTGCGCAAGATTAATCCAGTCTCTATCATCATATCCCACCTCCCTCAAATCCATTTTAATATTATCCTCCCATCTACGTCTCGGCCTCCCCAAAGGTCTTTTTCCCTCCGGCCTCCCAACTAACACTCTATATGCATTTCTGGATTCGCCATACGTGCTACATGCCCTGCTCATTTCAAATGTCTGGATTTAATGTTCCTAATTATGTCAGGTGAAGAATACAATGCGTGCAGTTCTGTGTTGTGTAACTTTCTCCATTCTCCTATAACTTCATCCCGCTTAGCCCCAAATAGTTTCCTAAGCACCTTATTCTCAAACACCCTTAACCTATGTTCCTCTCTCAGAGTGAGAGTCCAAGTTTCACAACCATAAAGAACAACCGGTAATATAACTGTTTTATAAATTCTGACTTTCAGATTTTTTGACAGCAGACTAGATGATAAAAACTTCTCAACCGAATAATAACACGCATTTCCCATATTTATTCTGTGTTTAATTTCCTCCTGAGTGTCATTTATATTTGTTACGTAGCCATTCACCAAAGATTTTACCATTTTCTTCCATAGAATTATTGGCAATATAGGCCATGGAATGCCCTTGAGACTTATATAACAATAGCCCAAGTGCAACTCCGGATAGGTAGGCAAATGCCTCAGCCGACTGAGCTACACTGGTGGCTGATAGTCCTATAAAATAGCGTTATGGCTAATATTAATTGTTATTTCTCACAAACCATTTGTAAAAATTTTATTCCAAATATCGTAGGTAATTTAAACTTACAAGCATTTTTTAAACATTTTCCTTAACTCCGTAAAGAATGATCACAATTTGGTGAGGTTGGCTAAAATTTCCACTAATTTTTCTCCTTCCCATATCTTTCCTGATTCAGATAACCGAAATTTCGGATCACTAGTTGAGATTTGCGAGGTTCTACCACAGTCTAGTATATACAGTCATGAAGCTCAATACTTACTAAATATGCATCCATAGATAGTTGCTAACCACCAGGATCGTTACTATCGCCTCATCACAGACCCTTTCTTTCTCTAGCAGACGATAAAATGTATTGTACTTTCGATATCGTGTTCTTTTGAAAAAATTAACATCTTCCTTCCACTATTGAAATATGAAATACATAAGGTTTATATATTATTTTCATAAAGTAGGCTATATATTATATTTTATAAACTCACCTTCCTGGATCTTTCGGAAGAAGGATAACTCTGACCTCTTTTTCTTACAATTTATAGTGCTACAAACGTCTCCTTGTCCAATATTATTATTCAAATTATTGTATTTTAGCCATTTACAGTTTTACAACCGATAACGAACATTTCACAGTTTACTCAACTTTTCACAATACAAAATACAGTACAGTCAATGCCTTTTCGATTTAGACCAATCCATAATGTTTGTTCGGGTTTTCTATTTCAGTATATGTAGCTCAGTGAAATATTATATTAGGCCTATAACTTTATTGCGTATCATTGCTAAGTTTTATTTAGTGTAATGTGTCCGTAAGTTCCGTTTACTTCTTGTTGCATAATATGTTGCAGAAATAATTACAAAACTATGTTATTTTAATGTGAAGAGAATTTTACATGTTAACATAATCTGTTCGAATGAACATTTTAAGTTTAGAATTGAAGCTATTTTGAGGTTTAATAAAAAATAATTTATATTGTGATTTTAATTTAGCGCATCTAACCTACCTTCCTTAATTGTAGACAGAAAATTTACTATACCACTCCTATGAAATTAGTGTACGTACGATTGTGTTACTTCGTCTCTTAGGTAGTAGATAAATACAATAATTCAGTACTCAGTTGTAGTATTAAAATGCAGACAAATTGAATGTCCGGGGTTTCATACATGACATTGTGTTTAATTATAATGTATAATTGCGAACATAGGAATATAAGTTAAATATAGTAAACATAACCTATAATTTCCATATGACATAACATACATATGTGATGGGAGGGCATTCGAGACCACTAAAATTAGACAGAAAGAGGCAACTGGTACAGTAAACATAACCTATAATTTCCATATGACATAACATACATATGTAGTGGCAGGGCATTGGAGACCACTAAAATTAGACAGAAAGGAGCAACTGGTACAGTAAACATAACCTATAACTTCAACATATCTAAATATTCGTGCGATGCAACTGAAAATTTTTGAATTGTGCATAAATTAATGTACAAGAATTTCGCAATATTTAATCGAAATAAAGGCAGGTATTACATATACGAGCAATGTAATTTTCACACCAAAAATAATATTACACCTTAACTCGCAAGGAATTATGTCTGAAGTGTCTCCTAATCATTGTTTTAAATTTTATTAATGCAATTACACTACATTTTAGAGAAACATATGTTACTCTTAATGCATTCAAACTAATTTATATGGTTGAAATGCGAGTCACATGGTCTACCTTACGGCCTGTATTAGATCACGATGGCAATGGCACAGTCTATTGTTCCTAGTACTCACAGCGCTCCAAGCAGCTAGCAACTATCGCGAGAAATGCAAAAAATCATCCCAAGCTTCGTGACTATATAGTAGACTGTGGTTCTACTGTGATACATACTTGAGAAATGAGTTGCAAGAAAAATTTTATCGAAAAAGGCATAAACAAAACATATAGGAATTCGTTTGATTGCCTCATTTTTCATGATTCTTCTATGTATGCCAAGTTTCAGATCCTCAGACTTCACATGAACGCATTTTTCTTAAACATCTGATGCTAGTGATGACTTTGGCACTTCTTCTGAATGGTGACAGAAATCTGTCTTTATGAATTAAAAGTCTGTAAACCACTGAAGTTAGTGTACCTTCAGAGTTCAATAAAATTTGTTTCAGCTATATAACCCAGAGAACATCTACTTGTCAAAACATGGTGGAGGTGCTGGAAACAACTGGGCCTCTGGGTACAGCCAAGGAGAGCGGTTGCAGGAGGAAATATTTGACATCATAGATCGGGAGGCAGATGGCAGTGACAGTTTGGAGGTAGGATCTCATGAGATTTTATGGTGGTAGTATTTCAATATGCTGTTAAACTAAGTGGACAGGTTTCTATAGGATGCTCCCATTTACCCAACTATCATTGCTATCATTAGGAAGCAAATATTAAACAAATAAAATGTATTTGGGTCATTTGCAAAATTTGTATAACAAATGGACAATTGACAACGTCAAAATTAAAGTACTATTTAGTGCATATTCTGCATGTATTAATATAGTACAATGTCTGTGCCATAGTAATCAACCACTGTACACTCATCTTGTTCTACAGCATTCTCTACAAGTATCAATAAATCTCTGATGGCACAGCTAAATGTCAGGTGTGTTACAGGACAAGACAATGGATCTTTTATAGAAATAGAATTCCTTTATTTTTATATCAGATATTCTTTAAACAGTGCATAGGTTTTAGAATAGTAGCAGAACTAACTTCAGATCAAAAATGAACAAATATTTTAAATATCTTAATATCAGATCTGTTACCTAATATAATAGTACATTATGTAACGAGCCTATAATGAAGGTAATTAAGAAGTGAGTATGGATATTTATGAAACGAGCGCAAGCGAGTTTCATAATTTTCATACGAGCTTCTTAATTACCATTATAGGCGAGTTTCATACGACTTTTTATGCTCGACCATATTTCTAACTTGATATTATTAATTTTATTGTATCTGACCTGGAGCAATGTCCCGTATGTTGTGAGATGTGCGCAGACGCGAAAGTATTGATTTTTTCCGAGGAACAGGTGTGCACATTGACCTTGCTAGGCCATAAGAACCTGCAGAGATAACATTGAAATAAAATTAGACATTGAAAAACGAGATGACAAATTGAATTTATTTGAATATTATTTACAATTAACGCTAATTATTATAGTAACAGAACATAACCTTCTGCGACAGTATTGGATTTCCAGCCTCTGTGACTTTTCGCTAATTCTCTTTCGATTGCATATCCGAGAATAATCAATACTTGCGGTTTTATAACGGTAGAAAGCTGACCTGTCATTGGCTGAACAGTTGTAACCTGAGTCGTCATTGGCTGAAAGACCTGACTTTTAATGAGTAGGTGTACTTTAATGACATGCATTAAAGGTCTGCTACCTGGTGTATAATTACTACATTTCGGCATGGTCGAGCATAAAGGTAATAACTACTTCAGTAACTAATAGAAAAGCATTCTTTCAGTAACAATTATCGTAGTAGCTTGCCCTTAAGACGAAGATATTTCAGCCTTAGTTTCTTTAATAATAGATAATTAGAAAAAATTAAGGCACTGTTTTATATGATGTAACAGACATGACATGGAGTAACAGATCTGACAGGTAACAGACATAACAAAGCAAACATAAGCATGTGCTAACCTAAATTTTTTTTTGCTTAAAAATCTTCAAAATAGCAACTTAACTACTGCACACGTGTACTATTATGTCCTCTTGATCTTGACTTTATATGTTGTTATTTGTGGAAAACAACACAAACAGATCTGACAGAGTAAAAATGCACTCTTAGACTAAAACACAAAACAAGAGTATGACACAAAAATTTGCCAAATCAAAATGGGTAAACATAGCAGTACAATCAAAATGGGTCTTTGTGCATCATCTTGGCTTGTGCTGACATCTGTGGGATTTCTTTTTCAACTGTGTACCCATAGGAACAGAATGGTGTAACAGACCTGATTGACTTACTGGACTAGAGTAATTATGCACTCATATATTAGGAAATATAAACTCGGACATAAATGAAGAAGTTTTGATAATATCAATTATTTCTTTATTTTTTTTTTCTCAATTACATTATTAAACAAACCTTTATCTGGACTAATCATGCTCCATTTTAAATACTTCACTAGTATTTACATGGCATTTTAGCTGTTACTATGTGAATTTTATTTTATTCTCGTGAAATCTTTCACACAAAGAAAATAATTCTTGTGACGTTTACTACATTAGTATTGAAACTACTCACTGTTAGGAATTTATAACTCTGTCGTTATAAATGCAATAATGGGAAGGGTATGAATTGATGGACATCATTTGTTATACAAATTCTGCAAATGACCCATTTCCTTTGTAGATCATGCAAACTATTGTTATATATATATATATATATATATATATATATATATATATATATTGAATTTTGTCAATCACACCTGTACATTAGATGTAATAAGTTCCTTACAGTTGCAGTAAATATGAATATCATTTCTAAGTTAATCATCACGTGACAAATGTATTCCTTCAAGAAACAATGCCTGATATGGGAGAAAGGATCTTTCTACATCTCAAGAAGTCAACCTTTCGTATTTCAGCAGGAATACTTCACTGACAATCATTTTTGCCTTCCTGTTTGCCTTCTAGAACCAGAGCAACTTCACACATAATTTGAAGTTCACTGCTTTTTCGAACACATGTTTGAGTTTATTTTCCGAACTTCGGTTTTAGAACCAAAACGAGTTTTCTTTTTCTTTTTCTCCACTATCCAGCATTTCACCAGCTCTCTTGAATGTTCCTTCCTACATTCTAATCTTACTAACATATATTTATATATAACTAGTGGCTTGTACAGCAAATGCTGCAAACTAAGTTCATTAGACGTTCAAATAAAAATTTTTCAGATTTATTTTCAATGAAAAATACCAGACATTTTTAAAGTTATTTGTTTCCATAATAATGAAACATACTCCCTCTGAATGGTATTTTATGCCAAATACTTTTTCTTGAACCTATCCACCTTCAGTTTTTGAGTTTCAACGCAAAACGCAAGTAACAATGTCAGGACGATCAGTGGGTTTTTCATGTGGGAGTAAAGCAATAGCTATTTCAGGTCATTGTGGATTGTAGGTGAAAGTTAAAAGAAGTCAGGTTTGCTGTGCTTTCGAACAATAGACTTACTAAAAATAATTTACAGGTCTGATTCTGCGGTGTGTAATTTTCTGAGTACAGCTGTATATTGGATATTAAAATCTACAAAACTTGATATAGCTGCTGCATGTAGAGCTTGAAATGTAGAGGGTAAAATAATTTATCCTCCTAAGAGATCTTGCTGAAATGATCGAGACTACAAAATTTTGTAGGCCTCTTATTTTATCAGTAATACCTTTGGTCTTTCCTTAGGAACTGTAATTTTTGCGCTCTCTCGAGCCAATACTGAAGAGAATGACGCATATAAAAATATCTACACCACACCACCATTAAGTATATGAAAAAGACCCAACCCCACTTGATTAATAACTATAAAAATATTTGATTTTTAATAACAATGTTATTATCTTACGCAAGTTTTGTAATTTTGTATATATATAATAGCTACCACTTAGTAAATTATAGAAATGAAAATCTAATTTAAGATATTCTCTACATCTGCTTATATAACCCCAAAATGTTTCACTTTCATATCATCAGTATAGCATTAATATGTAATAATTAATGAAAAATAATCACATCATGGCATTAACTATAATAATATTTCATTTCTAATGGTAATAATGTCATCAAACCACCTCAAGTTTTGTAGATTTTAATATCCAATACATAGCTGTACTCAGAAAATTACATACCGCAGAATCAGACCTGTAAATTATTTTTAGTAAGTCTTGAAGTTTTTAATAAGCAATTGAATTTGAACTCTAAATATGTCAACAATCCTGCAGGTCATGGCCTTCGTGTAATAACCTGTTGTTTATTGTAGTGTGTGTTTTGTTTTATTCTGAAATGCAATTAGTTCTCAAAACTGACGAAAGATGTATTTTGGAAAATATGAAAATTATGCAGGAAATCTAATGCTTCACTGAAAGTTACTATTTTTCTGAAAATCCTTTGATGCTAAGCTTCAAAATGACGGGTTATTTATTAAAATCCGTTCAGCTGTTTTCCGTAATTTCCATTACCAGTTCAAATTATATGTATAGATTTATATATACATCTCATCTTATTCGTCCTACTTTAGCCTTTTATTTAACACTTAACACGGTTTTACTCATTGGGATTCTCTTCTTCCTAATACATATCATTATAATAGTCTTGATAAATCTTGACATGAGTATCTAGTTCACTTTAGTTTGATCATCCATCCCTTAACCTCAAGAAACACTCATAATAAACTATCTAAAATTTGTAACTACTCTCACTAGCAACTTTAAGATCGTTTAGAATGTCTTGTGCATTGTGTCTTTTACTAAGATATTGCTGCATCCACATTCTCATTTCTTCCTTTTTAAGGCCTTGTAACAAGCAATAGAGACAATTACAAAAGCCAAACCATCTTCATCTGAGGCCATTGTCCAAGGTTTGAAAACAAGACACTACCTACATTAAAATCTCATAGACTGTTTATGGTGGATTACGCAAGGAAAGTCAAGTTTAACATGTTTAACAGTGTGGACAAAGTGTTAAATGAAATTAGCATTAACATGTTTAATCAACATGTTGGGATGTTAACAGTAAAAAGTTTAACATTTAACATGTTGTTGTTAAATGTGAAATTGGGCTGTGAAATTGGAAACACAAGAGAATTAGATCAACAAAGAAAATTAGAAAATTTTAATCAAATATGTGGAACGATTAAAAGAACCCTATTAAACAAAACAAGGAAAGAAACCATTTTGAAGTTTTACAAAGTCTTGCAGTCCCATCTCTTGTATGGCTCAGAATGCTGGACCCTAACAGAAAACCAAAAGCACAAAATAGAAGTATCAGAAATGAGATTTTTGAGATCGGTAGCTGGATACAGAAGAACAGACAGACAATATAATGAAACGATAAGAGACGAACTGAATATATTCAACTTAAACAATAAAATAAAAGAATATCAAGAAAAATATTATGAACACGTACAAAGAATGCCAGAATACCGTATTCCTAAAAAGATTCTAGAGTACAAACCCAAAGGCAAGAGAGACAGAGGAAGGCCTACGAAGAGATGGAGAGATCAATTTCTTTTGAGAGGACGGAACAGGTCGAAAGGCCTAACCCTGATGATGATGATGATGATGATGATGATGATGATGATGATGATGATGTTGTTAAATGTTTAATAGTGGAGATGAGCCTTTACAAATTATTTTTTGTTTGTTTGGGCATTCTCAAAGATACCGTATTATAGTAATTCATCAACACTATCACAGAGATTCATGTCTAATGTTGCTGCCATTTTATAATTTATTCTCTAGATAATTTAACAGCGACTGAAAGTATGGAATAGCTTATTTGGGAAGATATCTTCTGATAAAACACTATTCTGAGTTCGTACAACACATTTCTCACGTAACTGTGGAATTAATTTTAACAGGACTTTATTCTGTGTTCGTACAACTGGGCCTTAGTGTACTAATCTAACCTAGTGAAGAATTTGTCCAATGTTGTTTGCTTGACACTTTTTATATAGAGGTTGTTTAGTTCCCACAGACTTTTTGTGATATGCTCTGATAATACACTTGCAATTCTTCGAAGGAAATGGTCATAAATGTCCAAAGCAGCAGTAGCTGAACCCAACCTTCCTAAAAGCAATTGACAATAGTTTCCTTGCTGATTGAGTTCCATGTCTTTGCAAGCATTACATCGCCTCAAGTATTGATAATTTAGAGGCCTACTGTATACTATATTTGTCTTGACTGGAAATCAGTCTCTGCAGCAAATTCAAAAGAAGGTTGAAGCTGTAGTCGGGTGGTCCAGCGATAGTAAGATATTTTTTCTCCTATATAAGTTATAGTATAGTTTCATTTTAGATATTTCTATATTTCTGTAAGATGTTTAACCTACGCCACGGGGATCAGCGAAGTGCGTACTGTAAGATGTTTAACCTACGCCACGGGGATCAGCGAAGCGCGTAATAGGCTCTTTATTCACTCAGTCTGACAGGCGCCTAACGCATTTAAGACCAGTAGACGCGAGGTAGGTTACTGAACTTTAGTATAGCATAAAGGGGTTTTTCCTCTCTAGGAACGTGCTGGTAGCGTTGTTTGAATCTGGCAAACAATAGTAGCGTCTGGTGAGCGCGTCACCTTAGTGAGTATTTAAAAGGACGTGAGACGAGCGTGTGCCCCCCAGACGATTACCGGCCTATGAGCCGAGCGTGTATTTTTCTCAAAATATTACTGCCAGTGAGCCGATCGTGTGTGGTCAGAAGACTGCCGGCAGTGGCGTTTACCACTAATATAGTCCACGGCTGTGAGCCGATCGCTGAGTATTAATAATATTTCCGGCACTTGTTCCGATCGTGTATATCTTATCATTCTCCGTTTTCCATCCGATCAAAGTGATAAAGTGGGGTAGATTTCGCACTTTTTAGCTTTGTGATTTACTCAAAAAGTGACAGCAGCGATTTTAAACTGGCGTTAGACGAGAAGCCAAATCACACGGAAGACAACAGCCAGTATTCCGTCGCTTGGACTCAAGCAAGTGGAAGTGAGCCGAATAAATACACTTAGTGGAACTCTACTCCTTGGTTTATTTTCGTGAGAACGACGAACATCACATTATATCCTACGCCCACAAAACCACAAGGTCCCTGAGAAGAGATCTCCTACCGGGGACAAGATCTTCCACATGTCCATGCTTCTCCTCGCCGGGAGCGGCAGAACAAGAAAGGGGAACCGTCGAAATTTGGGGAACAACAGTGCCACCAGGTAAAAACCCGCGCAAATCAAAACGGGCCCCGGGGGAAAACCCCTTTCGG
>JAJSOF020000039.1:13803078-13898076 GCA_025594305.2 Periplaneta americana | reverse complement strand
TATGATTTCTACAAAAATAATATACTGTAACAGGTATTTACTTTGTTTTTATTTAAACTCTCCTTCCTGACATACAAGTAGGTAACTGATAAGTAATAATAATGTTTTATAGAACACAATACGTAGGCTACCTACAACGTGGATTATTGGTTATTCCTGAGTTATGATTTTCTCATGGTCTTTAGGGAATCTGAAGAACGACAAATTCGGAGATTTAAACTTGTTGTTACTGCAATTTTCGTCATTGCACACATTGCCTTTATTCCGATGCATGATTAAAACGTTATTATAACATCTCGCATCCCTTTAAAGCACGTGCTGGCTGAACGAGACTATGGCCAGTGCCTTGCCTGCCGCTTGGGCGCTAGTGTCGCGAATGTTGGCAGAAAAAGTATTGAAGTTTCGTGACTGTATGTCTTAGACTGTGGTATAACCATGGCGATGAGGAGGGCGAATCCCAGAAAAGTATGTAGGTTATATTTTATTTCATATGCTAGAAAGACGAGCTGACAAGGTGAAAGTTTTCTTCAAAAACCGTAAAATTTAATAAGGGTTTGGAAATGTTTCAACTTTCAATAGGGGTAGACAGGTAACTGTCCTCAAATCTCCATCTCTTTCTGAAGTATTTATGTAAAGTGTTGCCCTATGCTCTCTGCTTTGCAGTTACAAAATAATGATACTATTGTGGTTTGAAGTAAGCAATTTCTGAGAGACGAATGTTGCCGGAGTTTTTCGTCTGAGTTTGCGTTAACAAAATAATAATTAATATCAAGTATAACCGATTAAACATATTCATATAATTATATGAGGCTTCGTCGTCCTCATTGAATAATCAAGACTACACCTATAATTGGAGAACAATTCGTTCCGGCACCGGAAATCGAACCCAGGATCTCTCAGCTATACGCGCTGAGCGGGGTCTTTCCATCTGAGCTATGCCGTGATAATTCACGAGTCTCGGCACAGCTCAGATGTATAGTATTAATTGAGAGAGAAATATTAATTATGAATAAAGGATATCTCAGTAACCCATAATTTAATAATAGTAAGGCTAAATTCAAGAAATTTGCTTTTAAAAACAATGCATACGTTTAACCCCAGTTTAACATAACCATCGCCATATTATGAACTCTCTCCGAGTCTTGATGATAGCGTTAGCAGCGTCACATTGCGGTTGTTCTGTATAAACTCACAGAGTGCATACACTCTTATGGTCTTGTTCGTAGTGAAGATGAAGCAACCATGAAATTTCAATTGGCCAATAGAAACACGTTATATTGGCGCCTGAATCTACACTGTGTTTGAGACATGCGTGAAGAGTTTAAGTATGACTGAGAATGAATTAAATCTGTTATATTTGACAAGTTTTAAATTCTGCATTATTTTATAGAAATTGGAATTTATTGTATTTGCGTATCATATTTCAAGCCAAGATGCCGTGTGAAATGATTACACTTCAACTCGGCCAGTGTGGCAACCAAAGTACGTACAATTGTTATTTTTCTGTGCATATTTTGACAGTTCATTTAGAGGTTAATTTGAATCTGTAAGTTTATTTTTTACATGTTTAATTGTTTATATTGTTGTTTGGCAGTTGGATTTGAATTTTGGAAGAGACTTTGTGCAGAACATGGAATTAGCCCAGAAGGAATTTTAGAAGAGTATGCCACAGAAGGCACGGATCGGAAAGATGTTTTCTTTTACCAGGTTGGTCTTTATTGAACTCTCTAATATGAAGCTTTTTGGGGGTATACCGGTGTTTGTAGTAACTATAACATAGAGTAATGGTAAATTAATGGCTAAATTTCAGAACACGGATTCCTTCCTTTCCCACTTATTTCAGAATTTCAACCTTGTGCACATAAAATAAATTATTGGCACTGAAAAGTGCCTTTTCCTAAGTATGATGTTGCGCATTCTACAAACGCAGACAAATCTGCTATCTTTAGTATTCTAAAATATAATTTTGTAGTATTAGGTGACAGGTTAGTTTAGGTTTGTAGAATTATGTGAGAGGTTAGCTTAGATTAGGTGTGTAGTATTATTACTATGTTGGCGACAGTTGGGCTTACAGCTCTCCAAGTGATCACATCAATTTGTAATAATCTATAGGCTATTATAAATCCAAGGCATTTTCAAGGTATTTTAGCAAGTTCCTATAGTGGTCGGAACATACGCAACCTTCGCCAGGCAATTTACTTTTCTTTTGTTTACGATACGTACATATGACTCGACTAGAAACCAAGTAAGTAAATGCATCCTATCTTTCTTAGGTAACGCAATTGTAAAGAAATACTTTTGAATGCAATAGAGGTAAGTTTTTCTTTAATTTTTAAATTACCAAACAATCGTAAGAATTTTCTGTAGTAATGTAAAATCAACACAATTACACGAACATGTCTCCTTTCAATTTACTAAAGTGAGTTCAAAATACAGTGACAACATATCTATTGTTTAATGCTGCTAGGCTGTATTTATTTGTACTACTTAATTCAGGTACGTTGAATATAATAATGTTATTAGACTTTTCTATGTTGCTAATTTACAACACTATGCTATTGCTTAGAGTAGATGGGTGGGCTACAGCTCTTATAAGGTTCACATCGTTTCCATTATAGCCTAGTGCCTGTTATAAGTTATTTTTGAGTGATTTCATGATATCTGTTGTGCTGCAATGATGATCAACATACACATATTCAAGCTTCACCTGTTAATTTACATTGCTCATTGATCATTTTTTCGAACAGAGGTAGTACCGATATGTGAAATTCATGTAATACAGTTGTTATGCTTTTATGTGCTATTAAGCTAGTTGTAATGCGGAAGAAAATAACACAGACATACTGTAAGTTATATGTACTAAATTAGTACCGTAATGTTACAGCCTATATGCTGTTAGTTATAACACAGAAGAAAAGAACACGAACATTTATGTATTAAATTTGTAATGTTATATGCTTTTATATGCTAGGTATTAAGTCAATTGTAACACGGAAAAAAATAACACAAACATTTATGTACATACTGTACTAAATTAGCATTGTTGTTGTTGTTTAATGCCTGGCATCTGGCAATGAAGCCATTAGTGCTCTCTCGTCCGATTTTCCTTCTTCCTACTGGTAATGGATCTAGTAGAGCTTTCGGTGTGCGATTATTCTCCATCCTGGCTACGTGTCCCAGCCACTCTAACCTTCTGAGTTTTATGTCAATAACAATGTTGTTATCTTTATATAATTCATATAACTCAGCATTTGTTTTGATTCGCCAAAACCCTTGCTCATAAGTAGGCCCAAAGATTTTCCGTACCGGTAATACTTTCCGTTCCCAGGCATTTAAGATCTTTATTGCCCTTTCAGATAGAGTCAAGGTTTCACTTCCATATACTACTATTGGTTTAATAATAGTTTTATATATTCTTATTTTAGCTTTTCTTGAGATATACCTGGACTTCATAGTTTTATTCAGTGCCCAAAGACCTCGATTCCCAGCTACAATCTTCTCTTTTATATCAGTCGTAACATCATTATTGTCTTTCACCGTGGAACCCAGATACTTAAAACAGGAAACTCTATCAGAATTATTATCATTTAAATTAATCTTATTAGTATTGTCATGATTCATATTATACATGTATTTAGTTTTATCATTGTTAATTTCCAGACCGGCTTTGATTGCTTCAGCTTCTATTTGTTTGAGTATTTCATCCATTGTACTTACATTGCGTGATAAGATAACAATATCGTCCGCATATGCCATATATTGTGCCGTTCTATTGATGATTGTACCTCCTGGGTTTATGGTTACCTTTTGAACAATTCTATGTAATGCAACATTAAACAACATGGTTGATAAGGCATCACCTTGCCTAATGCCATTAAAAGTTATAAAGCTCTCAGAGAGTTTATTTTGCATTTTAACTTTATTTTGAGTTTGTTTTAAAGTTATTTTAGTTAATTTGATAATTTTATTGGGAACTCTAATTTCGCCTAAAGTTTCTAGAATATAATCTCTGCTAATTCAGTCAAAAGCTTTTTTAAATTCTTCCATCATCTGTAGCTCATAATTTGGTGTATTGAAATCTAGTGGATTTTCTTTGATTTGTAAATATTCCTTATTACTTGGTATTTTCAAACTTAATTTTATGTATGCAACTTTTTCTAAAAGACTTATTTGGTTTTTTAATGCTTTTGTAGAGGGTCCTTTTTTCTCCCATTTAGAATGATAGGCCTATTTTTTCATGTTAGATCAAAGCTTATACTTGTAAGCTTATTGATATTGATTTATTGTTTGCATAGCATCCAAGGGTGTAGATTTAATGACGCGTGTAATCAAGCGAAGTGCCTGGTTTTGTATTAGGTACCTCTAGCTTATTGAGGCTTGATTGCATTGCTGTTATCATGACTTCTCCACAATATAAGAGTTGTGCTTTGATGTAGGTCTACATATTGCATGTAGTATTAAGGGTTCTTCTTCAGCAGCCCCATTTAACACTTGCTAATCTTTTTGATACCTGAAGCTTTTTTCTGCTTTTTGTTTAACATCAGTTATCCTCCTGAGACCTACTGTATCATGTGTGATACAATAGGTTATTTCAATTTAATTGTTTGTGAAATGTTACTCGTAAGTATGTAGTGTCATCTACCATTTTCAGTGGGTGTTTATTATAATTTATGCTAATGTTTGATAGGTTATGTTTCAGTGAGAACAATTCAAAGCTTGTTTTTTCTATATTCACAGTCATAAGATTTTATGTACCGTACTCCATTTGTGAAGTTCATTTAATTTCGTCTCAATTCTCTCCTTGAGTATATATGGCATATTGGAATTTCTTGATGTTCAAATAACTACATCATCAGCAAAAAGGGTAGTTTGTATTTCCGATGTTTGCACTCTTAATGTGATATCATACACAGAGATATTGAAAAGTGTTGCATTAAGCACTACTACTAGTGGAAGGCCCCTTTGTGTTTGTTTGTACCTAGATGTGGATGTGTTATATCTTGTGGCACAAAATCTTTGGGAGATAAATTGCATTATCCAGTTGAGTGTATTATATTTAACTCCTATACGATGTAACTTTTCAATTAAGTTATTTCTCCATATTGAGTTGTATGCTGATCGAAAGTAGTGAAAACGGCTTGTGTGTCTTCCTTTGTTTTGACAAGAAGGTAAGAAATTTTTAAGCAAATTGGCAGTCAAATCACCCACTCTCAACCCCCATTATGGATGCCTTTGATCAGCGGATCCATCGGACCTAGCCAGGAGGACTACATATGTTGTTGTTTTCCAATGCCAGGCGTTTGACAATAAAGTCATTTGACCTCTTGCACTCCAATATTTTTCAAAGATAATACCATGGTCAACCACTGAAGCACAGATTTTGAGGTGTTCCGAATCCATTTCTTGGTTTGAGTTGCACAAAGGGCAGTTAGGGGACTGATATATTCCAATTCTATGCAGGTGTTTGGCCAAACATTCATGGCCTGTTGCCAATCTAAATGCAGCTACAGACGATTTTCGTGGTAAATTGGGAATTAACTGCGGATTATGATGCAGAGAGTTCCATTTTTTTCCCTTGAGATTGTGTTATAAAATTTTGTTTGTTGAAGTCTAAGTAGGCCTATGTAGATTTAATAAATCTCTTAATAAATCTCTTCACAGAGTAATACGTAGATTTAGTAACAGGTCTGTAAGTAGCAGTGCTGCCCTTTGCTAAAGCATCCACTTTCTCGTTTCCCAGGATTCCACAATGGGTTGGTATCCATTGGAATGCAATGCTTTTATTGAGTGATATTAATTGAGAGAGGATTTTAGTTATTTCTGCTGTTTAGAGACTATTGATAGAATAGCTGCTTTGGAGTCTGACAATATAACTGCATATTTACTTACTTACTGGCTTTTAAGGAACCCGGAGGTTCATTGCCGCCCTCACATAAGCCCGCCATTGGTCCCTACCCTGAGCAAGATTAATCCATTCTCTATCATATCCCACCTCCCTCAAGTCCATTTTAATATTATCTTCCCATCTACGTCTCGGCCTCCCTAAAGGTCTTTTTCCTTCTGGCCTCCCAACTAACACTCTATATGCATTTCACCCATACGTGCTACATGCCATGTCCATCTCAAACGTCTGGATTTAATGTTCCTAATTTTGTCAGATGAAGAATACAATGCGTGCAGTCCTGTGTTGTGTAACTTTCTCCATTCTCCTGTAACTTCATCCCTCTTAGCCCCAAATATTTTCCTAAGAACCTTATTCCTAAACACCCTTAACCTATGTTCCTCTCTCAAAGTAAGAGTCCAAGTTTCACAACCATAAAGAACAACCGGTAATAAAACTGTTTTATAAATTCTAACTTTCAGATTTTTTGACAGCAGACTGGATGATAAAAGCTTCTCAACCAAATAATAACAGGCATTTCCCATATTTATTCTGTGTTTAATTTCCTCCAGAGTATCATTTATATTTGTTACTGTTGCTCCAAGATATTTGAACTTCTCCACCTCTTCAAAAGAAAAATTTCCAATTTTTATATTTCCATTTCGTACAATATTCTCGTCATGAGACATAATCGTAACAATATAACTGCATTCTTAAATTTATTGATGTGACATAGAAGAGTCCTGAGACTTTCACTTATTGCAATGATTTCTCCATCAAAACTTGTTGTTCCATATCCAAGTTGTATCTGACTTAAGTGAACACCATATTTTAACGTTTTGGTGGCTACTTCATTCACACACAACCCCCTGAATGTCTGCTGTTGGTCAACGGGTCCATTGGACCTAGCTGGGAGATCTTGTTGATTACCAGCTTTCCCTCCTTAAGCCAGTGGAGGACGATTTTAGTGCCATAGCAGGTCAGCACTAGGAACAGAAAAGTAGAAAGAGGAGTTCATCAGCATTTTCCAAATGCCACTTCACGCCATGACATTACAGCGTGACTAAAGTCCAGTGATGCTACCTCAAAGGCTCTGGATCTGCTTAAATACTGCATTTCCTCAGTATTAGATAGCATGGTTATATCGCCATGAAAAACGGTCCCCAGAGCCTCGTTTGGTAAAACAGGTTACATCACGAGAAGGTGAGGATGAGAGTTGGGTAGGAGAGGTTATGGAATTCACATCGCTACCCTTTGTAATCCAATTAGCAATGTTAACAAACACATTAGATCCAAATTGATCATATTGTTTGGAAGTTGCAAAAACTTGGATGAGAACAAAGGCAGGTTCTATTGCAGAATGTGGCTGCATTTAGACATATATTATCCTCCCATCTACGTCTCGGCCTCCCCAAAGGTCTTTTTCCCTCCGATATCCCAACTAACACTCTATATGCATTTCTGGATTCGCCCATGCGTGCTACATGCCCTGCCCATCTCAAACGTCTGGATTTAAAAATTCCCGTAAAATTCCCGTGTTTTCCCTAATCGTTTGTGTATTTTCTCCTAACATATTCACGTCATCCGCATAGACAAGAAGCTGATGTAACCTGTTCAATTCCAAACCCTGCCTGTTATCCTGAACTTTCCTAATGGCATATTCTAAAGCGAAGTTAAAAAGTAAAGGTGATAGTGCATCTCCCTGCTTTAGCCCGCAGTGAATTGGAAAAGCATCAGATAGAAACTGACCTATACGGACTCTGCTGTAAGTTTCACTGAGACACATTTTAATTAATCGAACTAGTTTCTTGGGAATACCAAATTCAATAAGAATATCATATAATACTTCCCTCTTAACCGAGTCATATGCCTTTTGAAATCTATGAATAACTGATGTACTGTACCCTTATACTCCCATTTTTTCTCCATTATCTGTCGAATACAAAAAATCTGATCAATAGTCGATCTATTACGCCTAAAACCGCACTGATGATCCCCAATAATTTCATCTACGTACGGAGCTAATCTTCTCAAAAGAATATTGGACAAAATTTTGTACGACGTCAACAAAAGTGATATTCCTCGAAAGTTGCCACAGTTGGTTTTGTCCCCTTCTTAAAAATAGGTACAATTATGGACTCCTTCCATTGTTCTGGTACAATTTCCCTTTCCCAAATAGCAAGTACAAGTTTATAAATTTCGCTATATAATGCACTTCCACCCTCTTGTATTAATTCTGCTGGAATTTGATCGATAATAATAATAATAATAATAATAATAATAATAATAATAATAATAATTCTTTATTTATACTGGCAAAGTTAAGGCCATAGGGCCTTCTCTTACACTCTACCAGGACACAAAATATACAAGCAGTTAAAATTTAACAAAAAGTTAAAGAACAGAATGCTAACATAATTACAAAAAAAAATAATAATAATAGCATAATAAAATCGACACTAAACAACATGAAAATAATACCATAATAAAAAAAAAAGAAAGTAAAATACATTGAATATAGTGAAAGCAACTCATTTAGTACAAATGGTTAATATGGAAAAACGTAAGGAAGAATATATCAAAATGGAATGTAATAAAATAATAATAGAAAAGAAAAAAAAAAAAGAAAATTAAATAAAATTCACGATAAAAAGGCTATGATAATAAATTCATCGGCTGATAAAGAGAACAAAAAGGGGAAAGGAAGGAAAAGAAATATATATCCTATATTTTTACAAAACTATTGCAGAGAAAAGGGCTTATAACTGAAAGGAATCTAATTAAAAAGTGCAATTTAAATTTATTTTTGAAACTAGACAATGTCCGACAGTCTCTGACATGTTGTGGTAGAGAGTTCCAGAGATGAGCTGCAGAGATGGTGAAAGATGAAGAGTAGAAGGATGTTCTGTGTTTAGGTCTGGAGAGTGTGATATGTGTTGTGAGCGAGTATCTATTTCGTGATATGAGGACAAATGTTGAAAACGGAAGCTAGGTAGCTAGGGTTAGAGGTTTGAAGAATATTGAAGAGTAAAGTGAGAGAGTGAATAGTTCTTCGCTCTTTGAGACAGACCCAGGACAGCATATTTAGTGAAGGTGTGATACGGTCAGATCTACGGACGTTGCAAATAAATCGAACGCATGCATTATAAACACGCTATAGTCTGTCTGTCAGTCTCATGTTAAGGTCAGTGTAGAGAGTGTCACAGTAATCAAAATGAGGCATCAAGAACGACTGCACTAAATTCTTCTTGAGAAGCAACGAAAGGAAATTTCGAATTCTTTTTAGTGCGTGAATTTTCATAAAAATTATTTTACATATGTGTGTGATTTGTGTATTCCAACTTAAGTTTTTGTCCATATAAATTCCTAGATTTTTTACTCTATCACAATTTATGAGTAATTGTCGAGGTGGATAATGATGCATTTATATAAGGGCAACTGTACACAGATGTTTTCCAGCTGCAGTTATAGAAGACTTTTACATTGATGTGAGCCATGTCCTCCTTAATTTGGAGAACCTGACAGCTTATAGTATGACATGTGATACTTGATGGCCGAACTTAAAACAACATAACTTGCATAATCTAAAAGTACAAATGGTGATTGATTTTATTGTTGAATAATTTCAAGGGAAAAATTGTTCCGGGGCCGGGTATCGATCCCGGGACCTCTGGTTGAACGTACCAGCGCTCTGCCAACTGAGCTACCCGGGAACTCCAACCGACACCGTCTCAACTTTCCCCTTTATATCCACACAACTCGCGCGGGCTGACAAAATGCCAGAGACCCACATCGAGTGCACACAAACTCTGTGTGACTTGGAATTGTGGTTTTCTGTTAACGTACACAGATTTTATTGTTTATATTCTTACTGGTGAATATTTGGGACTAAGAGGGATGAAGTTACAGGAGAATGGAGAAAGTTACATAATACAGAACTGCACGCATTGTATTCTTCACCTGACATAATTAGGAACATTAAATCCAGACGTTTGAGATGGGCAGTGCATGTAGCATGTATGGACGAATCCAGAAGTGCATATAGAGTGTTAGTTGGGAGGCCGGAGGGAAAAAGATCTTTGGGGAGGCCGAGACGTAGATGGGAAGGTAATATTAAAATGGATTTGAGGGAGGTGGGATATGATGATAGAGACTGGATTAATCTTGCTCAGGATAGGGACCGATGGCGGGCTTATGTGAGGGCAGCAATGAACCTCCGGGTTCCTTAAAGGCCAATAAGTAAGTAAGTATTCTTACTGGTGGTCAATATTTAGTGGGCCAGTAGAAGAGCGAAAACGTTTGTCAACTGATTATTGTAGATTAATAAGTTATGTGACGTAACTATACCAATATACATAGGCTGATCAGATTTTTTATGGTCCTGCAAGGGACATCGGCAATTTAAAGAAAAACCACAAACTCTTATCTAATCACTCTCTATTGAAATGTTGCATAAAATACATGTAACAGATGTAATGATAGTACTTCACACACTAAATTTGTACAGTATCTTAACTGTTTTAATTAAATGCATAAACATACGTACGTAAGTCCTATACATAGTTATAGTCACGAAGAATTCAATTTTAGTACTGACGCATGTATGGAAGTCTTTCACATAATATTACTAAACTCTTAACATACACATTTTAGCCCGGTTTTATAAATACGGTTAATGTAAAGACTATGTTAAACATAAGTTAAACTTAACCATTAGTTTAACTGAACGTGTTGTTGAGAGAGAGATGGAACGGAGAAAAATTCTCTCCGGCGCCGGGATTTGAACCCGGGTTTTCAGCTCTCCGTGCTGATGCTTTAACCACTAAGCCACGCCGGATACAATCCCGACACCGTTGAGAATCGTCTCAGATTAAGCTCCATCTCTAGGGTTCCCTCTGGTGGCCGCCCTCTGCACTACGTCATAGATGTCTATGCACGCAGGACCGAAGTCCATACATGTGTAGAGGTGCACTCAGATGAGTGACTGGTTGGCCGGGTCCGACGGTATGGGCGCCCGTCTTTAAATCACAAAGTGATTTATTACGCATATCATATTTATTTTGATGTACCGAAGTACATATGATATTTCCATGCAGATATTCTGCTTTCTCAGATGATGAGAGAGAGATGGGACGGAGAAAAATTCTCTCCGGCGCCGGGATTTGAACCCGGTTTTCAGCTCTCCGTGCTGATGCTTTAACCACTAAGCCACGCCGGATACAATCCTGACACCGTTGAGAATCGTCTCAGATTAAGCTCCATCTCTAGGGTTCCCTCTGGTGGCCGCCTCTCTGCACTACGTCATAGATGTCTATGCACGCAGGACCGAAGTCTCCGTTCCATCTCTCTCATCATCTGAGAAAGCAGAATATCTGCATGGAAATATCATATGTACTTCGGTACATCAAAATAAATATGAACGTGTTGTATTACAGAGTCTCAGTTAAGTTAAACCATAGTGGAGTATGATTGGTATTACTGCTAGGGAAGAAAAGAAGAACATCACAGCTGTTTAATTGTATTATTGATTTAAAATAGCCGACGCTCTTGGAGAATCTTCATTAAGAAACATCTTTGTTCTTCGATATCAGAGAGAGGATCATAAAAAAACCTATAAGGGACTAATACCGCGTACTTCAGTATGCTTGTCAGACTTAACCTCAGATAGTTTCTTAACCCTGGCTACCAAAGTTATACTCCCAAACACAATGCAACCAAACTAAACCTTGAATGACCATTCACGATGTAACTCCATACAGAATCAACTGAGTAATGAAATAATAATATTAGTGTGCGTATTTTACGTGTTGTCTAGAATATTTATGAAACAGAATTCAGTCAAACAATAAAATTATTTTTACGAGTCTAGTAAAATTAGGTAATATTATTAGTGTGTTTATAAATCAGGTCCCATCGTAAATCTTATCAGGAGACTGTCTGCCACACACAGTACAATGCGCAATAGGTTTGATTTACGGACACTTCCGAAATCTTCCATCGTTTTCAGTATGTCTACTACCAGAGGAAAAAGAGCGCAGTGCAACTAGTAACTGATGCAGAGATTCAACAGAATGTTTTCAAACATAAAAAAGAAATAATTTATCTTTTCAAATAATCTTTAAATTCAAACCCTAAAACACATATTTTTTTACACTTTTTCATTTTTCTGTTTGTATGTTGTATCCGAGTTTCAATTTTTCGAAACAAGGTTAGGACTATAAGCCTAATTCTGAAGGTTAGGACTGTCTGCTTCGAAAACCTCAATCTGTTTTAAAACTTATGTTCATTTATGTATATCCCTTCTCTTTCACATATTACATTTCTCCACTCCTGTCTATCTTGCGTCTCGTTTTCAAAATTTATCCACCCATCATAACCTAGACACACGATCACAACACTCCTCAATATTATCCATTCCTCCCACCGAACATCCTCATATTCATCTTCTTTCACTGTGGCTGTTCCTCGACTTTGGAATTCCTACCGAGTAATGTCAGGGACTGTCAGACATCAAATCAATTTAAGAATAGGTTAACGAGATATTTTTCTAACAATTATTGTCAACAATAATAGCTGTTTCAGGTTTCTCAGTGTTTAATGGTTATATATATCACAGATAAATATATAAATTATCTCATTATTATTATTATTATTATTATTATTATTATTATTATTATTATTATTATTATTACTATTATAATTACCATTATTATTATTATTATTATTATTATTATTATTATTATCATTATTATTATAACTATTTCTCACCAGTGTTTATTATTGTCACACTAACATTAGTTATCCAATTTTCATCATTTACTTTCATGTTGTTTTATGATCTAGATATTAATGTAATAACTATGTAAGCAAATGTATTTAATTAGAATTAGAGTCTGGCTGGGCGGAAGAGAAGGCCTACTGGCCTTAGCTCTGCCAGATTAAATAAATAAATTATTAATAAATTATTATTATTATATTTCAAAGTGGTGCACTCTATTTCGAAAAATTGTTGGCCGCCGTGGTCATTCAGTAATATTGATCACTCACTTATCGTCAGTCATAAGTTCCTGGAAAACATCTGCAATATCCATGTGTATTGCGGGAACCGCCATCTTGCACTGTTGAGCCTTGAACTGCAGTTTAAACGACAGAGAACTGCCGATCAAGTTAAACTCAAGATTAACTGGTAGTTAAGGTTTATAATGCAAAGAAGAATGAAAAACTTTAGTTTAAACTGTACGTAAGGTTTAAACAGCGTTTATAATACCGGCCCGGCCCTTAGAAGTGCTTGTCTGAAGGATGTATCTTTTTAAGGATTTGTACATTCCCATACAGCTTCACGCTAAGTTCCTCACATGAGAAATGAAAGTTTGTTTTCACTTGTAACAAAGCTTTAACTGTTTCAATTTTCATTCTTGAGTTTTCATCAGTCCAGATTGAGTTCATTGTGGAGAAAAGTCTTTCAAATGATGAATTACTGACTGAAAGACGCATGATTAATGACACTTACTTACTTACTTACTTACAAATGGCTTTTAAGGAACCCGAAGGTTCATTGCCGCCCTCACATAAGCCCGCCATCGGTCCCTATCCTGAGCAAGATTAATCCAGCCTCTATCATCATAAACCACCTCCCTCAAATCCATTTTAATATTATCCTCCCATCTACATCTCGGCCTCCCTAAAGGTCTTTTTCCTCCGGTCTCCCAGCTAACACTCTATATGCATTTCTGGATTCGCCCATACGTGCCATGTCCTGCCCATCACAAACGTCTGGATTTAATGTTCCTAATTATGTCAGGTGAAGAATACAATGCGTGCAGTTCTGTGTTGTGTAACTTTCTCCATTCTCCTGTAACTTCATCCCGCTTTAGCCCCAAATATTTTCCTAAGCACCTTATTCTCAAATACCTTAATCTATGTTCCTCTCTCAGAGTGAGAGTCCAAGTTTCACAACCATACAGAAGAACTGGTAATATAACTGTTTTATAAATTCTAACTTTCAGATTTTTGACAGCAGACTGATGATAAGAGCTTCAACCGAATAATAACACACATTTTCCATATTTATTCTGCGTTTAATTTCTCCCGAGTGTCATTTATATTTGTTACTGTTGCTCCAAGATATTTGAATTTTTCCACCTCTTCGAAGGATAAATCTGCAATTTTTATATTTCCATTTCGTACAATATTCTGGTCACGAGACATAATCATATACTTTGTCTTTTCGGGATTTACTTCAAACTGATCGCTTTACTTGCTTCCAGTAAAATTTCCGTGTTTTCCTAATCGTTTGTGTATTTTCTCCTAACATATTCACGTCATCCGCATAGACAAGAAGCTGATGTAACCTGCTCAATTCCAAACCCTACCTGTTATCCTGAACTTTCCTAATGGATATTCTAGAGCGGTTAAAAAGTAAAGGTGATAGTGCATCTCCCTGCTTTAGCCCGCAGTGAATTGGAAAAGCATCAGATAGAAACTGACCTATACGGACTCTGCTGTAATGCTTCACTGAGACACATTTTAATTAATCGAACTAGTTTCTTGGGAATACCAAATTCAATAAGAATATCATATAATACTTCTCTCTTAACCAAGTCATAAGCCTTTTTGAAATCTATGAATAACTGATGTACTGTACCCTTATACTCTAATTTTTGTCCATTATCTGTCGAATACAAAAAATCTGATCAATAATTGAGAAGATTTTCAAATGGAATGGATTTTTTTTTCTAATGTTGAAAAACACCATACCACTTTTCACCTGTTGGTTTGTCATAAAATTCCTCATTTTTGAACTACTTAAAAATTGACACTGTGGCAGCTCTAACACTTCTGCGCAATGCTAATGAAGAAAAAGAGTGCAGAATATCTTATACTGTGCTGGCTGGTTCTTCTGTCTCATACTGAGAACCGTTCAGAATGTGCATGAATCACAGCAGTTTCATCACAATACTTCACACTTGAAAAAATATTGAGAAACATGGAGAATTTAATATAACAACGCACTTGGCATTCATTGATTACCATAAGGCATTCGATACAGTTGACAGAACAAAACTTTGGGATGTTTTAGTTGAAATGAGAATACCCCAACATTTAATTTACACAATCAAGAATATGTACAAAAACACAAAAATCAAATTAAAAGTAAATAACACCTTAAGCAAGGAGTAAAGCAAGGCTACCCAATGTCACCCACCTTATTTAATATTTATATAAATAACATTACCAAAATAGAAGAACAAGCACTGCTCCAAAATGAGAAAATGTTACGACTGCCAGACTCTAAATGGACAGAAAAGAACCTCCCTTCTTCAATCCTTAAAACTCATAGTAGTTTCCTGGAAAAGGTAAGACAGATTAAATCCAAACTGAGCATTCCTAACACAAGAGAAAATTTACTTATAAGAGAAAATCCATTGGAATTATTGCAACCTACCTTCAGTTTGGAATTAACAGAGGAAATAAGTAAATCAGACACACCAAAAGAAATAAAAAAACTTCTAGCACCGGAAACGATCAATACTAGATACCCTACAGAAGAATGGCTACACATATATACCGATGGATCCACCACAGAAAACCTTACTGGAGCTGGAGTTACATGTACACATTTTTCCTTTTATCATTCTGTTGGCAGAGACACAACAAATTATGATGGTGAAATAGAGGCTATACACATTGCTCTCCAACAATTATTAAATCTTTCCCAAGACAGCAATTCTTTCAGATTCTAAAGCTGCAATTCAGGGAATATGTTCAAATGCTACAAAGAAGTCAACAAAAATAAGAGAATGCTACAAAATGTTAACACAACTCCAAAAAGTTAATAAGATTGTCCGTCTCCAATGGATTCCAGCACACTGTGGAGTCATGGGGAATGAAACCGCAGACACACTTGCCAAGAAAGGCACAACAATAAAACAAAAATCTAAATTTAATTTCTCATATTCTTCAATAAAACGCTTGATCACTACAAAATTTTCTCATTCATACCTACAAGAAATAGAATCAAATGCTAAAGACAAAAAATGGATTACACTACTTTCCAACCCAGATATAATCCCACAGAGACCAAGGAAAACAGCAGTTGCAGCCTTCAGACTATTGACAAATCATGACTGTCTAGCAAGTCATCTCTACAGAATAGGTGTCTCAGCTTCACCCATATGTGTCCTGTGTAACGATCCAGCAGAAATGAATGAAGACCACTTGCAGACCTGTGAAGCATTAAGATCAGAAGAAACTACAGTTCAAAAGTATTGGAAAGCACGACTGCTAATGGCTTCACTGCCAGATGCAAGGCACTAGACAACAACAACAACATTACCAAAAATTGGGAAGACGAATTGCTCACAGATTTTATGATTGACAACTTCCCACTTAACACATTACTTTACGCAGATGATCAGATAATCTTAGCAAATTCTGAAGACAATTTACAAAGAGCAATACACGCACTATACAAGATAGCAAAAAATCATAATTTGGAAATCTCTATAAATAAAACCAGAATCATGGCCTTCCAAGGAAAGAATCATGTAAGATCCAAAATTGCAATCAATAATAATTGTATAGAACAAGTCAACATATTCAACTATCTTGGCCGCAATCTTTCTTATATAAACTCCAGGGATATAGATATTAAACTTGCCAAATTTCAGCAACTGTTAAGGACAATCAAATCAACTCTATTAAAGAAAGTTCGACCAGAAACAATTTTGAAATTCTATAAAGTTATGGCAGTCCGGCATTATTATATGGATCAGAGACATGGTCATTAATGAAAGGACAACTTCGAAGAATAGAAGCTGCTGAAATGCGATTGCTAAGACCTCTTGCAGGATATACTCTTTACGACCATAAAAGGAACGCTGACATCCGAGCAGAATTGAATATCACCGCCATTACGGATACTATAGAATCTTACCGCAACAACTGGTATGAACATGTATTAAGAATGCCCAACAACAGGTTACCCAAGAGACTATTGGACTATACACCTCATGGAAAACGAGACATCAGAAGACCAAGGAGGAGATGGAAAGATCAACTTTCTTCTGGAAGCGGAACAGGCCAAGAGGCCTAATCCAAGACTGTTATTGATGATGATGATGATGATGATGATGATGATGATGATGATGATGATGATGATGATGACGACTTAAATATTTAACATGTAAAATGTTACTGAAACAAAATCAAAACTTCTCAGGACAAAATTAATTTCCAGGGACAAAAACGGGGACATTTGCTCCCAGGGGACAGCAACTCAAAACTTGGGACTGTCCCTGAAAATCGACGTCTTGTCAGCCTAAATATACATGTACATACAATTAGCTCATAAAGTTGGTGTTAGTTCTCCATTATGGAAGCAAGAGTTAATTTTGAATATTTATACTTTAAATAGCTTGTCAGTTTTTAGTTATCATGTAATAGGCCTAGGCCTAGTATAAATGTGCATGAAGTGAAGTGGAGTCTTAGAAGAAAGAACGAACAAAATTTACTGAATGTTTGTGATGAATTGTTACAGGCAGATGACGAGCATTACATTCCTCGAGCAGTACTGCTGGATCTGGAGCCCAGAGTCATTCACACCATCATGAACTCTCCTTATGCAAAGGTAATAAATATACCGAATATACGCGAATGCTCTGCGCATATTTCTTCCACTCATCTGGAATTTAGCGAAGAAAAACTGGGGTGCGCGCATTATTTGAAACACAAATTATAGCAATTTTTTTTGTCTCTCTCTCTCCTAGAATTAGTGTGCACGAGTATTTGTGTAAGGGCTATTCCATATGAAATCGATCAGTAAAAAACCTCTAATTTTTTCCCTACTTATATAAGGTGCTGAGGGGAGTGCATTTTTAAAAATATACTATCGAAAGTCAAACAGTTTTCGTATTATTGAGCGACAAATTTAGCGTATTTTATAAAAACAAGCCTCTTTCAGCGCTCAGAACCCTGGAACCATTTACTGCAGCACGAGAGCTTATTTTGAAGCTGACATTTGGTAGGTTATGTTAAGAAGTAATCCTTATTTTTATTTTACACAGAGAGACAGATAATCTGATTTTACTTGCTTTTAGGCTTTTTGGCCATTTGTAAAAATGTAAAAAAATATTGAGAAAAAACCTTGCATTATTAAGAGGCATTCGGCATTGTTTGCTTAGTGGCTCGGCAATAAGTTTCGAGGGTATTAAATAAATTATTTTCACACGCCTGGACTTGAACGGCGCAGTACCGCAAGCACTGGCCGAGAGCTGAAGATAAAGTGAGCATTGGGCGTCATTTTACTCCTGTGTTTATGAAAACCTGTGATAAAGCTAGCACAGTCATGATTGCTAGACGACACATCACGTATTTATGTCTCCTGGCCTTGCTTCCCTCGGCTAGCTCCCGCCTCACAGTCAGCTGGTTAGTTCACGCGCGTACTATTTATTTTCTTTATTTGATATTTTCAGTACTTTCTTATCAACGTACCATCAGTAAGAAATATGTTTATATGTACTTTCAATGCGGAATCTAACCATATATTTTAAAAATATTTTTTCATGGCCAAACACGTCTTAATGAAGAAAAATCTAAATTTCTCCATTTCCATAAAATAAGAAAAACTATTTACATATCAATATAAACTTTAATTTCTCAGCATCAAAATAAACCATGATTTTGATCATTGGGTGAAAGGGTTTTGGAGCCCAACAGTTTAAAGTTGCTAATTTTATGAAAATACGATAAATTTAAATATTATTAATTTAAACACTATTAAGTTCTTATGCCTCAAACTTTGCACAAAGCATTATATCACAGAAAAAGTGTCATTGTATTTAAAAATTGCAAGGTCAATTTTCTCTATATTTCGGTTGATTTGAGATGGAATAGCCCGTATATATGGTAATAGAATGCTTGATCCAGACTTTACTAAGCATCATGTTGCCTTATTCCAGACTTCACTAAGCATCCTGTTGTCTTATTTCACATGTTTTCATTGAGACCTCTGAATGTTCCATGTTGACATGAGAGAATTTTCACGTGGTGTGGTTTTCTTATAGTAAAGGCAGAGGAAATAGGAGAGTTTTTTGTCTTGTGCGGAAACTACTCCCTCCACACTTTCTCTAGTGGTTTCTGACCTGAACAAAGAGACCTTCCTGTCATTGCGTTCGAATGCTAGTTGTTGACAAGTGCTCGTCTGTGATATTACTGTGTTATAACTTGTTCGAAAAAATATATCATAATAACATAATAAACAGTATTTTGAAATACTAATCATCCAAGTAATCGCTATCATGTCTCAGTGGAGCCCTGATATCAGAATTCATACTAAAGGCTCTATTTATCAAGAAAAAATATATGAATTCGTTTGATAGCCTCATTTGTCATGATTCTTCTATATATGCCAACTTTCAGATTCTCAGAATTTACATGAGTATAAAATAGGCATTTTTCTTAAACATCTGATGCTAGTGATGACTTTGGCACTTCTGAATGGTGACATAGAAATCTGTCTTTATGAATTAAAAGTCTGTGCATTAGAGACAGTGAACCACTGAAGTTAGTGTACTTTTCAGAGTTCAATAAAATTTGTTTCAGCTATATAACCCAGAGAACATCTACTTGTCAAAACATGGTGGAGGTGCTGGAAACAACTGGGCCTCTGGATACAGCCAAGGAGAACGATTGCAGGAGGAAATATTTGACATCATAGATCGAGAGGCAGATGGCAGTGACAGTTTGGAGGTAGGATCTCATGAGATTTTATTTCAGTATGCTGTTAAACTAAGTGGACAGGTTTCTATAGGATGCTCCCATTTACCCCATTATCATTGCCATCGTTAGGAATCAAATATTAAAGAAATAAAATGTATTTGGGTCATTTGCAAAATTTGTATAACAAATGGACAATTGACAACGTCAAAATGAAAGTATTATTTAGTGCATATTCTGCATGTATTAATGTAGTGCAATGTCTCTGACATAGTAATCAACCACTGTACACTCACCTTGCTCTACAGCATTCTCTACAAATATCAATGAATCTTTGATGGCATGACTAAATGTCAGGTGTGTTATAGGACAAGACAATGGATCTTTTATAGAAATAGAATTCCTTTATTTTTATATCAGATATTCTTTAAACAGTGCATAGGTTTTAGAATAGTAACAGAACTAACTTCAGATCAAAAATGAACAAATATTTTAAATATCTTAATATCAGATCTGTTACCTAATATAATAGTACATTATGCAACGAGCCTATAATGAAGGTAATTAAGAAGTGAGTATGGATATTTATGAAACGAGCGCAACGAAATAATTTTCATACTGAGCTTCTTAATTACCATTATAGGCGAGTTTCATAATGACTTTTTATGCTCGACCATATTTCTAACTTGATATTATTAATTTTATTGTATCTGACCTTGACCAATGTCCCGTATGTTGTGAGATGTGCGCAGACGCGAAAGTATTGATTTTTTCCGAGGAACAGATGTGCACATTGACCTTGCTAGGCCATAAGAATCTACAGAGATAACATTGAAATAAAATTAGACATTGAAAAACGAGGTGACAAATTGAATTTATTTGAATATTATTTACAATTAACGCTAATTATTATAGTAACAGAACATAACCTTCTGCGACAGTATTGGATTTCCAGCCTCTGTGACTTTTCACTAATTCTCTTTCAATTGCATATCCGAGAATAATCGATACTTGCGGTTTTATAACGGTAGAAAGCTGACCTGTCATTGGCTGAACAGTTGTAACCTGAGTCGTCATTGGCTGAAAGACCTGACCTTTAATGAGTAGGTGTACTTTAATGACATGCATTAAAGGTCTGCTACCAGGTGTATAATTACTACATTTCGGCATGGTCGAGCATAAAGGTAATAACTATTTCAGTAACTAATAGAAAAGCATTCTTTCAGTAACAATTATCGTAGTAGATTGCCCTTAAGACGAAGATATTTCAGCCTTAGTTTTTTTAATAATAGATAATTAGAAAAAATTAAGGCACTGTTTTATATGATGTAACAGACATGACATGGAGTAACAGATCTGACAGGTAACAGAAATGACAAAGCAAACATAAGCATGTGCTAACCTAAATTTTTTTTGGTTAAAAATCTTCAAAATAGCAACTTAACTACTGCACACGTGTACTATTATGTCCTCTTGATCTTGACTTTATATGTTGTTATTTGTGGAAAACAACACAAACAGATCTGACAGAGTAAAAATGCACTCTTAGACTAAAACACAAAACAAGAGTATGACACAAAAATTTGCCAAATCAAAATGGGTGAACATAGCAAGACAATCAAAATGGGTCTTTGTGCATCATCTTGGCTTGTGCTGACATCTGTGGGATTTCTTTTTCAACTGTGTACCCATAGGAACAGAATGGTGTAACAGACCTGATTGATTTACTGGACTAGAGTAATTATGCACTCATATATTAGGAAATATGAACTCAGACATAAATGAAGAAGTTTTGATAATATCAATTATTTCTTTATTTTTTTTCCTCAATTACATTATTAAACAAACCTTTATCTGGACATAATCATGCTCCATTTTAAAAACTTCACTAGTATTTACACGGCATTTTAGCTGTTACTATGTGAATTTTATTTTATTCTCGTGAAATCTTTCACAAAAAGAAAATAATTCTTGTGACGTTTACTACATTAGTATTGAAACTACTCACTGTTAGGAATTTATAACTCAATCGTTATAAATGCAATAATGGGAAGGTTATGAATTGATGGACATCATTTGTTATACAAATTCTGCAAATGACCCATTTCCTTTGTAGATCATGCAAACTATTGTTATATATATATATATATATATATATATATATATATATATATATATATATATACACGAGGCCTGTCTAAAAGTATCCAACCTTAATTTTTCCCGCTCAAAGTTGTGATTCTAAGGCGGCGCCACTGTGCATGGTGGAAGGAGGAACTGTAATGCGCATGCTTGAATTTTTTCACCGCATTGCTTGTGCCAGTCACTGGCTGGTGGTCGCCAAGTAAGGTGCTGTTCTAGGTGTTTGTCGGATTTAGTTTTCTCGCAAGATGACTGAACGAATTGAGCAAAGATACTGCATCAAATTTTGTCAAAAGCTTGGTGATTCTCAAAGTCAAACAATTCGTAAGATTCAGCAGGTGTTTGGGGAAGATGCGATAGGTGTAACACAAATTAAGGAGTGGTTCAACCGATTCAAAGATGGCCGCACATCAGCGGAGAGTGAGCAGCGTTGTGGCAGGCCCCAAACTGCTCGGAGTGCAGCTGTTGTTGAGAGGGTGCGAAATTTGGTGATGACAGATCGTCGTTTGACCGTGGAGATTGCCAAGAGGTTGGAGTGAGTAAAGATTCTGCACATGCAATTTTGCGTGATGATTTGAACATGAACCGAGTGGCTGCGAAATTCTTGCCCAAGTTGTTGTCCCCGAACAAAAGGACCTCCGTCGTGACGTTGCACAGGACCTTCTGGACACCGCCAACACTGATCCTGGGTTTCTGAACACCGTGATAACTGGAGATGAGTCATGGGCGTACGGGTACGACCCAGGAACGAAAAGACAGTCGTCGCAATGGAAGCATCCCGAGTCTCCAAGGCCGAAGAAAGCGCGGCAGGTGCGAAGCAAACTCAAAGTGATGCTGACTGTTTTCTTTGATGTCCGTGGAATTGTGCATCACGAATACGCACCGAAGGACAAATGGTGACAAAGGAGTACTATCACGATGTTCTCCGGCGACTCCGTGATGCAGTTCGGCGCAAAAGACCAGACATGTGGACGGCGAACAACTGGCACTTGCATCACGACAACGCCCCGCACATTCATCCCAATTGATACACACTTCTTGGCCAAACATGGAATTACAACCGTTCACCAACCTCCCTACTCTCCAGACCTGGCTCCTTGCGACTTCTGGTTGTTTCCAAAATTGAAGACACCACTGAAAGGATCCCATTTTGAGAGTAGAGAAGAGATAATGCGGAATGCGACGACGGAGCTGAACACCATTCCAAAAGAAGACTTCCAGAGGTGTTTCCGGCAGTGGAAGGATCGGTGGGCTAAGTGTGTGCAAGCACAAGGGGCCTACTTTGAAGGGGATTAGGTCCCAACCCCGTCAGGTATTTGAAATATTTTTTCTGGCTAAAGGTCGGATACTTTTAGACAGACCTCGTGTATATATATATATATATATTGAATTTTGTCAATCACACCTGTACATTAGATGTAATAAGTTCCTTACAGTTGCAGTAAATATGAATATCATTTCTAAGTTAATCATCACGTGACAAATGTATTCCTTCAAGAAACAATGCCTGATATGGGAGAAAGGATCTTTCTACATCTCAAGAAGTCAACCTTTCATATTTCAGCAGGAATACTTCACTGACAATCGTTTTTGCCTTCCTGTTTGCCTTCTAGAACCAGAGCAACTTCACACATAATTTGAAGTTCACTGCTTTTTCGAACACATGTTTGAGTTTATTTTCCAGAACTTCGGTTTTAGAACCAAAACGAGTTTTCTTTTTCTTTTTTTCTCCACTGTCCAGCATTTCACCAGCTCTCTTGAATGTTCCTTCCTACATTCTAATCTTACTAACATATATTTATATATAACTAGTGGCTTGTACAGCAAATGCTGCAAACTAAGTTCATTAGACGTTCAAATAAAAATTTTTCAGATTTATTTTCAATGAAAAATACCAGACATTTTGAAAGTTATTTGTTTCCATAATAATGAAACATACTCCCTCTGAATGGTATTTTATGCCAAATACTTTTTCTTGAACCTATCCACCTTCAGTTTTTGAGTTTCAACGCAAAAACGCAAGTAACAATGTCAGGACGATCAGTGGGTTTTTCATGTGGGAGTAAAGCAATAGCTATTTCAGGTCATTGTGGATTGTAGGTGAAAGTTAAAAAGAAGTCAGGTTTGCTGTGCTTTCGAACAATAGACTTACTAAAAATAATTTACAGGTCTGATTCTGCGGTGTGTAATTTTCTGAGTACAGCTGTATATTGGATATTAAAATCTACAAAACTTGATATAGCTGCTGCATGTAGAGCTTGAAATGTAGAGGGTAAAATAATTTATCCTGCTAAGAGATCTTGCTGAAATGATCGGGAGACTACAAAATTTTGTAGGCCTCTTATTTTATCAGTAATACCTTTTGGTCTTTCCTTAGGAACTGTAATTTTTGCGCTCTCTCGAGCCAATACTGAAGAGAATGACGCATATAAAAATATCTACACCACACCACCATTAAGTATATGAAAAAGACCCAACCCCACTTGATTAATAACTATAAAAATATTTGATTTTTAATAACAATGTTATTATCTTACGCAAGTTTTGTAATTTTGTATATATATATAATAGCTACCACTTAGTAAATTATAGAAATGAAAATCTAATTTAAGATATTCTCTACATCTGCTTATATAACCCCAAAATGTTTCACTTTCATATCATCAGTATAGCATTAATATGTAATAATTAATGAAAAATAATCACATCATGGCATTAACTATAATAATATTTCATTTCTAATGGTAATAATGTCATCAAACCACCTCAAGTTTTGTAGATTTTAATATCCAATACATAGCTGTACTCAGAAAATTACATACCGCAGAATCAGACCTGTAAATTATTTTTAGTAAGTCTTGAAGTTTTTAATAAGCAATTGAATTTGAACTCTAAATATGTCAACAATCCTGCAGGTCATGGCCTTCGTGTAATAACCTATTGTTTATTGTAGTGTGTGTTTTGTTTTATTCTGAAATGCAATTAGTTCTCAAAATTGACGAAAGATGTATTTTGGAAAATATGAAAATTATGCAGGAAATCTAACGCTTCACTGAAAGTTACTATTTTTCTGAAAATCCTTTGATGCTAAGCTTCAAAATGACGGGTTATTTATTAAAATCCGTTCAGCTGTTTTCCCGTAATTTCCATTACCAGTTCAAATTATATGTATAGATTTATATATACATCTCATCTTACTCGTCCTACTTTAGCCTTTTATTTAACACTTAACACGGTTTTACTCATTGGGATTCTCTTCTTCCTAATACATATCATTATAATAGTCTTGATAAATCTTGACCTGAGTATCTAGTTCACTTTAGTTTGATCATCCATCCCTTAACCTCAAGAAACACTCCTAATAAACTAACCTCAAGAAACACTCATAATAAACTATCTAAAATTTGTAACTACTCTCACTAGCAACTTTAAGATCGTTTAGAATGTCTTGTGCATTGTGTCTTTTACTAAGATACTGCCGCATCCACATTCTCATTTCTTCCTTTTTAAGGCATTGTAACAAGCAATAGAGACAATTACAAAAGCCAAACCATCTTCATCTGAGGCCATTGTCCAAGGTTTGAAAACAAGACACTACCTACATTAAAATCTCATAGACTGTTTATGGTGGATTACGCAAGGAAAGTCAAGTTTAACATGTTTAACAGTGTGGACAAAGTGTTAAATGAAATTAGCATTAACATGTTTAATCAACATGTTGGGATGTTAACAGTAAAAAGTTTAACATTTAACATGTTGTTAAATGTGAAATTGGGCTGTGAAATTGGAAACACAAGAGAATTAGATCAACAAAGAAAATTAGAAAATTTTAATCAAATATGTGGAACGATTAAAAGAACCCTATTAAACAAAACAAGGAAAGAAACCATTTTGAAGTTTTACAAAGTCTTGGCAGTCCCATCTCTCTTGTATGGCTCAGAATGCTGGACCCTAACAGAAAACCAAAAGCACAAAATAGAAGTATCAGAAATGAGATTTTTGAGATCGATAGCTGGATACAGAAGAACAGACAGACAATATAATGAAACGATAAGAGACGAACTGAATATATTCAACTTAAACAATAAAATAAAAGAATATCAAGAAAAATATTATGAACACGTACAAAGAATGCCAGAATACCGTATTCCTAAAATGATTCTAGAGTACAAACCCCAAAGCCAAGAGAGACAGAGGAAGGCCTACGAAGAGATGGAGAGATCAATTTCTTTGAGAGGACGGAACAGGTCGAAAGGCCTAATCCCTGATGATGATGATGATGATGATGATGATGATGATGATGATGATGATGATGATGATGATGATGATGATGATGATGATGATGATGATGATGATGATGATGATGATGATGATGATGATGATGATGATGATGATGATGATGATGATGATGATGATGATGATGATGATGATGATGATGATGATGATGATGATGATGATGATGATGATGATGATGATGATGATGATGATGATGATGATGATGATGATGATGATGATGATGATGATGATGATGATGATGATGATGATGATGATGATGATGATGATGATGATGATGATGATGATGATGATGATGATAAATGTTTAATAGTGGAGATGAGCCTTTACAAATTATTTTTTGTTTGTTTGGGCATTCTCAAAGATACCGTATTATAGTAATTCATCAACACTATCACAGAGATTCATGTCTAATGTTGCTGCCATTTTATAATTTATTCTCTAGATAATTTAACAGCGACTGAAAGTATGGAATAGCTTATTTGGAAGATATCTTCTGGATAAAACACTATTCTGAGTTCGTACAACACATTTCTCACGTAACTGTGGAATTAATTTTAACAGGACTTTATTCTGTGTTCGTACAACTGGGCCTTAGTGTACTAATCTAACCTAGTGAAGAATTTGTCCAATGTTGTTTGCTTGACACTTTTTATATAGAGGTTGTTTAGTTCCCACAGACTTTTTGTGATATGCTCTGATAATACACTGGCAATTCTTCGAAGGAAATGGTCATAAATGTCCAAAGCAGCAGTAGCTGAACCCAACCTTCCTAAAAGCAATTGACAATAGTTTCCTTGCTGATTGAGTTCCATGTCTTTGCAAGCATTACATCGCCTCAAGTATTGATAATTTAGAGGCCTACTGTATACTATATTTGTCTTGACTGGAAATCAGTCTCTGCAGCAAATTCAAAAGAAGGTTCCTGCCAGGGTTGAGAAAAACCCGGGTATTTAAAAAAAGACCCAACCCAGTGGGTTTTACTGGGTTTTTATGGGTTTCTTTGGGTTTTATTGGGTTTTTCTCTAATGGGTATTAAATAGTTCAATTTCGTGACTAAGTGATTCAGAACACCAACATATTCTAAGAACTACTTTCATGAGCAAAAACTGGTAAATTAAATAAGCAAAGATTGGTAAATTATTATTAAATATTCTTAAGTTGGCAGCCTGCCCTTCCACTATCTTGCTAATATGTTAGATCCACGATTCAGAGGGGCAAGAATAACTGCAGATCAAGAGGAAAGTGCAGAAAATTGGCTCACAGAGATTCATCCAGAGTGGGTGGCAAGTGTTATTATGTCTTTTAGGATTGCTGATTCTGATTATTTTCCTGCTACTATGTTTTCTGACGCAGTTGTACAACAGTTCAGTGCAAAAATGGTGGAAAATAATGGACTTGAAAACAACAAAAAGGGGAACTTGCCAACAGGATTTATTAGCTTTGTGAAAAGTTTAATTTCTTGCCCTGCCAGCACTGCATCCATTGAGAGAATCTTCTCCACCTATGGGCTTGTTTGGTCAAAGTTAAGGAATAAGTTAGGAGAGGAAAAAGCTGAGAAATTAGTGAAGATCTACAGATTTCTGCATGTTAAGGAGGACTGAATTGTGATGTAGTTAATATTAATACCATTCTACAATAAAACACCGTGTTGATGAAAGTAATTTTTTCTTTATAATGAAACATTACCTAATTAATAACTTCTGCTGACAAATTGTTATAGTAAATAAATATGATGCACCTTTTTGTAATATTTTGTATGTTGATTAAATTACGAGAAATAAATATATGGGTTTTTTTGGGTTTTGTGTCGGGTTTTATTGAAGGGGTTTTTTTTAAAAAAACCCATATGGTTTTTTTGGGTCTGGTTAAATTACAACCACCCTGGTTCCTGCAGAACTTTTAAGAACTCTAATAAGAACCACAGAAAATTATTCATTTTCTTTTTAGTGCAAAAAATTCTTTAAAGTTTGTTACATACTGTTATTTTCTTACTTCTTAGGCTGAAATTCTTTCAAATTCAAACATATTAAAAGGGCAAAGTATATCTTTTATCAATGGTGGCTGCTCCCTACATGCTAACATGCTGTAGCACGCCATAAAATTATCGTCGAAATAATATTGTTAAAAAACGCACATAATACAAATTCTACTTATAATAGTTCACTATTTTCGATAATTTTGTGTTATAGACTCAATGAAATCCATCCTTACTCTACGTGGTAATTTCCAATTTAGCGCGGCTAGCAGTGTCTGCTCATGCGCAGAACAACACTTCACCTCGCCCCTCCTTGATATTTTGTCCTGCTTTTTCACACAACACCGTGCTCACTTTGTTTTTGTGAAACTTTCTCTCTTCCCTTCTATAGGCACCGTGCAAGGGTCTGGAAATCGTACTGGTGGCGCCACACAGTGTCTCACTTCCTAATTAACTACAGGCTAGCATTCATTCACTAGTTATGTGTGATATAGAAATTACATGTGGCTTTCTGCCGATAAAAAGTTGTAATATTAATAAGAATAGGTTCGTTCATTCATAGTGTTCTGACCAAGGACAGGTCTTTCACTGCAAACCCAGCATTCTCCAGTTTTTACGTATTTAATAGACGCAGTGGAAAGTTCAGTACTTTTAGTGGAGTGTAAAAATGTAACTACAGAGTTCCTGAAATATCAGTGTAGTTGTTTGGCATTTAAATCAGATTTCAGACCATTGAATGAGGCGGAATAGTCATATTACGAAAACATTGATATACTTACATTTGATGTCATGACGTGTGTAATATTTATATGTGTATAGTGTCTCTATAAATTACGTATTTTAATGTGATTTAATTCTAGAAGCAGTCTTTTTATGTTATGTTTTATTTAACGAGTAGTTTCTACTTCTTCATCTGTTAATCTGTTATCATCCAGATACGGTAAAGTAACAACAATGATCCCTTTATCGGAGAGGTTTGTTTTTATTCCGGGAAAACCTGACTTCATCACCACCTTCTAATAGAGTAAATAATCCGCAATCAGCTGTTATGAATGTGTCACTCGATCTGCCACCGTAGCATTTAGATTTGAAGGCCACCATTTGATCCACGTTACGTGGCGTTTCACTTTAACTTCAGTACTATCAGTTGTCACTCTGCATTTTGGGTAGTGTACTTTCTTTGCAATATTGCGGGCATTGTTTCTTGAATACTTTTTCTGCTAGACCAAAACACAAAACTACAGTAACCAACAGCAATAAAGTGGTGGTAAAAATACATCATAATTACAGTTGTCCGATGAACTCCGAACATCACCCTCATAGCAGAATACGATAATTCAGTTTTCAATTTAATTTGAAAATATGAGTAGACGATTTTCTTCACTAATCTTACTATATGATTGTGTTTCAATTGGCTGCAATTTTAACAATATAGTCAAAACCACAAAATGTCACTCCCATTAAGTCTGGTAGTTCTGTCTCATCTCTTTTTGAAGAATAATCTTGGAAACCTTGTATTTCATTAAACATATCATCTGTTCCTGAACTCTTGCCATAACATTTCTTATGTGACTTCAGTTCGGGACGTAATGGAATAGACACTTGAGTAGACAATTCTCACAATTCAATTGTGAAAGAAAAACCAAAATCACTAAGAATGGTTTCATTTACTTCTACCTGTATGGCTGGGTATTTCATTTTTCGAAATAACACTTGTTGAGCATTCACCTTCCATTATACTTAAATTTTCATCTCTTCTTCTCCTTTTTGCGTCTCTTTCATACCTCTTCTAAGCTATTTGAGATGAAGCAACCTTTTTCTTTAATCTTTTGGAAAAATACTGGGAATGGTATGTTAGTTTTGGGAGTGTCCTGCTCTCTGTCCCAATAAAATGAATACTGCAAATTCTTATTGCGAGTGTTGGTTCCCAAGGTGAACCATTAGCACTTGAAGTCAAGAATTAAATATCGATATGAATACGTTTAAAAATAAATATATATTATTGTTTCTAATATTATACATTATATATGTAAAGGACTCGGCAATTATGTACTGTGGCTTTTTTTTACTTTTAAATATAATAGCATATACAGCATTGGAATTGAAATTACAAATTCCCGTTGTTGTTAACTTAATGATTATTTATAAACATAATATAACATATACATTCTATTTTTTACATTAATATATAATAATACTATGATTATTTACAAGCAGTGTAGGCCTACTTACTTTCGTCTGCGCTTGGATCCACAATTAACGTCGTTCCGCTTCAGTTTTCTGTTTTGGAAAGAATTACTATAAGAATTACTGCACCCAAGAACACAGTAATTTGTGTTACCTTTCCGCTTTTTAGGATTATCCATATTTCTAATCATTTAACCTGAGACGTTAAAGTACATTCATACGCTTCAAGCATAACTCTATCGCTGCTGTCCTGCAGTTAGTAACAACAGTCGCCACCAGAGGAGCTTGCACGGTGCCTATATTCTTTGGTTCATAGCAGTCGACGGAACAGTGCTGTCTAGACACCGCTAAAGATATAACTTTGAAATAAAGAAAATACATTTTATATATGTAGCTTATTTTTGCTTTTTGTGTTTTTCATAAATATAATCATATTGAAATACATTTTTGAAAGTTTGTGTAAACAGGGTTACTTTTATATAATCTCAGCAGATAGTTTTGAGTTTATTATCTACGTGTTACCGCGGGGTCTATGTTGGCATGCCTTTTCGCGGGAGTCCGTTAAAATAGGGATTATTTTCCACTTTCAAAACAGTGTGTGCAGGTTTATGGGATTCATTATCTTTTATACTGTGGTCATTTTAAATGTATATTCTGCTGTGTGTCTGTCTATATTTTGTGCCTAGTGTAATTCAAATATACTACTAGGTTCAAAAAGTTCCCGGAATTTTACTACCATTTTTCGTATTAATATATAACAAGGGATATTATACATTTGTTTTGTTGGTAACATTCATGATGTCATTTCCTTAAAGTTTGTTGATAATGGCAATTGTTGGTTTTGAGTTGTAGGCAATTGTTTATCATAGTGTTTCGTTTGTTCGTCGCATTTTGTAATTATGTCCACAGAGCAAAGTACAAACATCAAGTTCTGTGTTTTGCTGGGGACATGATCAGTATGGCTGATGAAGATGGTGATTTCTTAAACGAAATGAAACTGGTGCTACTTGTACGACCCAGTCCCTAAATGACAGTCATCTGAGTGGAAATCGAAAACATCTCCTCGGAAGCAAAAATTTCCTAGGGACACTTCCAAAGGCAAAGTTATTTTAAATGTTATGTTTTATTTAACGACGCTCGCAACTGCAGAGGTTATATCAGCATCGCCGGATGTGCCGGAATTTTGTCCCGCAGGAGTTCTTTTTCATGCCAGTAAATCTACTAACATGAGCCTGTCGCATTTAAGCACACTTAAAGCAAAGTTATGTTGGAAGTTTTCTTCGACTCTCAGGGTCTCATGCACCATGAGTTCATTCCAGAAGGTCGTACTGTAACGAAAGAATTGTACGTAGAAACCCTCCGTCGCCTCTGGGACGCAGTGAGAAGGAAACGTCCAGAAAAGTGGGTAGAAAACAACTGGTTCCTTATGCATGACAATGCACCTGCTCATCGCGCAATTATTGTAAAGAATTTTCTTGCCAGGCACAACATAACTGCTTTGGATCACCCACCATACTCTCCTGATCTCTCACCACCTGATTACTTTCTGTTTCCCCGTCTGAAAAGTCATCTGAAAGGACGGAGATTCAATGCTGAAGAGGTTATCGCAAACGCGACGAGAGCACTAAGACGGGTTTCACAAAATGGCTTCCAGGCCTGCTTCCAGGAACTCTACACGCGTTGGCAAAAGTGTGTTGTTGCGGAAGGCAACTATTTTGAAGGAAATGCTGTAGAATAGTGTTTAAGGTACGTTGTTTCTGTGATGCTAGCAAATTCCGGGAACTTTTTGAACCTAGTATGTATAATATAAGTTTAATGTGTATGTTAATCCAGAGACAGGTTTTAATATTGGGATTATAAACAGTTTAAAAAATATACTGTAATTATATCATGAATTCCATCGATTCATTACTCAAAACTGCTTTCTCCAAGCAACCATAGAAGATTAAATTAGAATTAAAAATCTAGGCAGCCAACACCAATATTGTGCAGAAAGTAAAGGATGGTAAAAATTATGTGTACAGGAAATGTAACAGAAGAGTTTATGACAACAGTGACTGGATATGTGGATGCGAAATACCTATTAGTAGCGGTGATTCATGTCTACGACAGGTGTCAAAGATCTTAGTCTCTGAATGAATATATGAAGAAACATTCACACAGCAAGAAACATAAACTTGTTTGATCTTTGTACGATTGGCACCGCAAATATTGCAGCGCAGCTAATGGAGCTTATCAAGAATCAGCACAGAAACATAATGACAAAGTCGAAAAAATCGATGTATTTTATCGAAAATAATTGATTGTATTAAATTTTGTGGGAAATTTGAACTAGAGCTACGTGGCCACGATGAGACGGAAACGTCAGATAATCTCGGTGTGTTCATAGGTCTTACTAATCTGATAAGCAGCGTGGACAGTGCAGTGAGAGAATACATTGAAAATAGCAAAGTGTTTAAAGGCAATTCTAAGTCGATTCAAAATGTCGACAGATGGATTTCACCTTCAAAAATTAGGAGAGTCTAAAAATATTTTTAGCACACTATTATTTTCAGGTATGAGCCGTCACTGATCTTTATCATAGGGAATTTTGATACAAAATTATTCTGACGTCTTTTGTGGAAAAACGTCGTAAGTGGTGTCGTCTTAAACGAGTTTTACTGCTACATAATTTGGGTGTTTTATTATTGTTGCAGGGATTCGTGTTGTGTCATTCGATTGCAGGAGGCACAGGGTCAGGCATGGGCTCGTACTTGCTAGAGAAGCTGACGGACCGTTTTCCCAAGAAGCTGATTGAAACATACAGTGTGTTCCCAAACCAAGATGAGATTAGCGATGTTGTAGTGCAGCCATACAACTCACTGCTGACTCTGAAGCGTCTGACACAGAGCGCAGACTGCGTCGTCGTGCTGGACAACACGGCTCTCAACAGGATTGCCACCGACAGGCTCCACATACAGAATCCCTCTTTTGCACAGATCAACACTCTTGTGTCCACCATCATGTCTGTCAGCACTACTACTCTCAGGTAAGTAGTAGCATGTGGGGTTACAAATATAGAAATTAAATTAAATAATTTAAATAAAAATAAAATAAATTAAAATAGAATGAAATAAAATAAACTAAATTAAAATGAAAAAAAAAATAAAATAAAATAAATTGAATTAGAATTAATTAAAATAAAGTAAAATAAAATATAATTAGGAACATTAAATCCAGACGTTTGAGATGGGCAAGACATGTAGCACGTATGGGCGAATCCAGAAATGCGTAGGTATAGAGTGTTAGTTGGGAGGCTGGAGGGAAAAAGATCTTTGGGGAGGCCGAGGCGTAGGTGGGAAGATAATATTAAAATGGATTTGAGGGAGGTGGGATATGATGATAGAGAATGGATTAATCTTGCTCAGGATAGGGACCAATGGCGGGCTTGTTTGAGGGCGGCAATGAACCTCCGGGTTCCTTAAAAGCCAGTAAGTAAGTAAAATAAAATGAAATAAATTAAATTAAATTTAGTTAAAATAAATTTATTAAAACGAAATAAAATGAAATGAATTAAAATACAATAAAATGAATTGAAATAAAGTCAATTAAATTTATTGAAATGAAATGAAAATAATATAAATTAAAATAAATTGAATAACAATAAAATAAATTAATATAAATTGAATTAAATGAAGCTGGATTAAAATAAAGTGAATTATATTAGAATAAATTAATATAACATAAAGTAAGTTAAATTAGAATAAACTGAAATGGAATAAACTAAAATAATTTAAATTTAATTAAAACAAACTTTTACAATAACATACAGTATAGTGAAATAAAATGGAATGAATTAAAATACAATAAATTAAATTAGAATGAAATAAAATATAGTAAAGTAAAATAAATTAATTACAATAGAATAAAATGGAATAAATTAATTTAAATTTAAATAATATGAAATAAATTAAATTAAAATAAAGTGAATCAAAATAAAATAAAATTAAAAGGAATGAAATAAAAATAAAATAAATGAAAAGAAAATAAATGATAAAAAATAAATTGTTACAAGAAAAATAAAACAAACAAAATCAAACAAAATTAAATCAATTTAAAACAAATGAATTAAATATAAAGTAAATTAAAATGTTGTTGTTGTTTTCTAATGCCAGGCGTTTGACAATAAAGTCATTTGACCTCTTGCACTCCAATATTTTTCAAAGATATTATCATGACCAGCCACTGAAGCACAGATTTTGAGGTGTTCCGAATCCATTTCTTGGTTTGAGTTGCACAATGGGCAGTTAGGGGACTGATATATTCCAATTCTATGCAGGTGTTTGGCCAAACAATCATGGCCTGTTGCCAATCTAAATGCAGCTACAGACGATTTGCGTGGTTAATTGGGAATCAACTGTGGATTCTGATGCAGAGAGTTCCATCTTTTCCTCTTAAGATTGTGTTATCAAATTTTGTTTGTTGAAGTCTATGTAGATTTAATAAATCTTTTCGCAGAGTAATACGTAGATTTAGTAACAGGTCTGTAAGTAGCAGTGCTGCCCTTCTTTGCTAAAGCATCCGCATTCTCGTTTCCCAGGATTCCACAATGGGATGGTATTCATTGGAATACAATTCTTTTATTGAGTGTTACTAATTGAGAGAGCATTTTAGTTATTTCTGCTGTTTGAGATGAAAGGTGTGTGTTTAGAGACTATTGACAGAGTAACTAGTTTAGAGTCTGACAATATAACTGCATTTTTAAATTTATTGATGTGGCATAGAAGATTCCTGAGACTTTCACTAATTGCAATGATTTCTCCATCAAAACTTATTCCATATCCAAGAGATCTATAAAGTGAGAAGAGACAGCACGTAACACCTGCACCGGCACCTTGTTCTCTGGAGATCAAGGATCCATCGGTGTATAAATGAAGCCAGTTTTGTGGAGGGTACCTAATATTAATTGTCTCTAGAGACAATTGTTTCATTATTTCAGTGTTTACTTCTGATTTCAGTATTTCTTCTGTTAAATTTAGATTATACTCTATATTTAATAGAGTTAAAGGGTTTGATTTAATATGAAGATTCCACTGCAAGAATGATGGATGTCATTTGGAATACATTTTGCAGGAGAAGCAATTGAAAGTTTGAAATGCTTAGCGCTCAAAGCTTAACTGTGATTTTCCGATCATTACTGGACAATGACTATCAGTTTAATGCCATGTAACTCTATGTACATTCTATATGTCTTAAGCTATGCATTGACAGTCTTGGTTCATTTTCGACAAGAAAGTGACATCCATCATTCTTGCAGTGGACTCTTCAAATGTAAGTTTTCTTTTAAATTCGGGACGTTGATTTTCTGTTTTAATTCTTGAACCATGGATATGAAACTTTTTTGGGTTTTTAATCTACAGAGAGGATTGTATGAATGCCAATTGTTTCCTGGTAATCTAATCTGATAAGTTTTTCATATTGAATCAGTGCTTTTTCTTCTATTGTCATTTTGATGCTGTTAATATTAGTGAGGAATCTCATAGAATCTATTGGAGTTGGTTTGATTCCACCAGTAATGAGTCTGAGGGCTTGGTTTTGAACATGTTCTATTTCGTTTATGAAAGGTGAAGTAATTAAAATTTCTCCACAGTACATCAGCACTGGCTGTATAAACATTTTGTACATAGTATTCAAAGTATTTCTAGAGCATCCCCATTTCTTTCCTGGTAGTCTTTTCAGTAGGGAGTCAAATGACTTTTTCAGAAATGTATTTCAAATGGTTGCTCCATGTTAACTTACTGTCGAAAATAATTCCAAGCTATTTGGATTCATAGGACTACAAACATTGTCCTGCTGCTTAAGAAAGTTAATTTAAAACTCCAAGATCTTAAATTTTTATTTTTATATTTGAAATTTTCAAAAAATAAAATTACATTTTTCCTTAATGGGATAAGATAGGGAAAAAACTGTTTTCACAGCTTATTCTGTGTTCTTTTAGGAGTAAGACAGTGAAAGAAATTTTGTTCTAACATAAAAACTCTGGGTCAAAGACTAAAACAAATTTCAGTTTTCACTTTAAAAATTACTTCCCTGCCCTCCCAAACATATTTGAGGGGTTTATTTTATGTGAAAATCCTTAACTATGCGTTAAGTAATCAGGTAATAAAAAGAGTTCTTAAAATTTAGATAAAAACTGCATGTTTTTCTCTCAAGGGTAGATAAGTATCTTAAGCAAGTAATATAATGGAAACTGATTGTGTGCTCGTGTTTTTAATCCATCGTAACGTTTGCTTCAGGTACCCATCATACATGAACAACGACCTGATTGGGCTGATAGCACCATTGATCCCTACGCCACGGCTGCACTTCCTGATGACAGGATACACCCCTCTCACCACAGATCAAGAGGTACTGACTGTATAGAATCATAGTCATTTATAGTGGTGATTAGGCGGTACCTTTTCCAACTCATATAATACTGATCATTTTACAAACATGGTGGAATTTTGACATCATTTTTTAAATTAAAATACTGCAAAATATTTACTGTAACTTGCATATTTTCGGTCTTACTAATCAATCAATCTTCTTAATGTATCCAGCTGTTTGCCGACAACATAAAGTCCACTATAGTCCACTGTAGTCTATTCAGTTGTTGTTTTTCACGAGAAATGAGGGGTATTTTGATCGGTGTTCATTATAGATGCCTGTTGCTAGTAGCCAGAGTTGGGGTGTAGTCAATATATACTGCAGCTTTAGTAAAGCAACTGGTACTGATGATTTTAATTTACTTCTTTTGTGGTTTATGGATGGACAGTATAGAAGAATGTGTTCCAGATCTTCATCATAGTCGACCTGGTTGGCAAGTTGATATAGCGCTGGCCTTCTGTGCCCAAGGTTGCAGGTTCGATCCCAGGCCAGGTCGATGGCATTTAAGTGTGCTTAAATGCGACAGGCTCATGTCAGTAGATTTACTGGTATGTAAAAGAACTCCTGCGGGACAAAATTCCGGCACATCCGGCGACGCTGATATAACCTCTGCAGTTGCGAGTGTCGTTAAATAAAACATAACATTTTTTTTTTTCTTCATCATGATTATTACACCACAGACAAGTAGGATTATCAGAAAGGTGAAATCGGTGTAGGTACAATTGAGTGACAATGTGACCTGTTCTGGCTCTTGTTAAAAATGTTTAAACATGTCTGGGCAAGTTTTTGTACATTTCCAGGTCATCTGGTCTTACTAATAAACCGTGTGTAGTTTTTATATGAGACTTAGGCAGAGTTGGGACAGAATACTGTACTATTAAACCATGCATAAGTGATGGATGTACAAGGTGCGGCAAAGGAATCGGACAGTTTTAGAAGGCTGTTTACTGAGCAACATGGAGGGGAGGTTATGGGAATAAGTATAAAGAATGTTAATGGACCAGAATGCCATAAATGTGATATTTAAACCACAACACCTTGTATACATGTTTAGGTTTTGATTAGAATCCAGGGATAACATTAATACAGTTTCTTTCTTTGTATTATTGCCAATGTCATTGTTAGTAAGTGTGCCTGATGTTAACTTAAAATAATGTCTCGCAGGCTGCATCGGTTCGCAAGACAACTGTTCTTGATGTGATGAGGCGTCTTCTGCAGCCCAAGAACATGATGGTGTCAACAGCTCACGATCGCAATGCAGCTCATTGCTACATCTCCATTCTCAATATCATACAGGTATGTTAAGGGAAAATTTTCAGTTTGTGTCTTCCCTTTTCAGTACCAAGAATCCCTTAAATGTGGAAAACAGTTGTGGCCAGATGTAGAAGGGTTAGTAGCTATTGTTCCTGAAACCGAAAATAAATCTCTAAATTTAATCAGTTTTTTTTCATAGCCAATTATATTGTTGTTGTTTGCTAATGCTGAATTTCTGACAATGAAATCATTAATTCTCTCGCTCTCCAGTATTTTTCACTCAAGGACGCCAAGTTGATAGTGGCTGGGCAGTGTTGTATGTATGTATGTATGTATGTATTTATTTATTTATTTATTTACACTGCAAGTGGGCAAGCACCCGGTGGCAGTGGTATACACAATATAAACAATACACAATAAAATTTACAACACATGATACAATTATACAATACACAATACAATTATATACACAACACAATAAGAATACACAATACAATTTAACACAATAAGTACAATTAATAATAAAACATAAAATACCTAATTTTACAATACAACCTACATATGTATAGGCCCTACATAAGTTTCAATAGTCTTTCACTTTACTCTCATCTCACTCACTGTAGTGGCACTATGACGCATTTCACTGACACTTTTTCAGCACACATTTCACTGACACTATAGAACACATTTCATTGACGCTATAAATTATCACTGCACTGTAAAACCATAACTCCACTGACTCACCTCGCTTCACTGATACAACAGTTCAAATAAGTCAAATAATTACACCCTTATGCATACTTATAAACAGAACTACATTTAAACTAAACATTTCTAGTCTAAGGCCCTCTTACACGCTATTTTTAAATCTACAATTAAAACCAAGGGAGTAACTCGTCAGGCTAAATAAATACATGTCACCTTAAAAAATTAAACGTTAAATGTCACCTTAAGGGGAGTCTGTACTGCCATCCCATCAATGTAAAGCAGAGTAATAAAAGATAAAGACCGTAATTTTAATCTGTTACATACAATAATACTTGAAGAATAATCCCAAAAAATTTCAAATGTGTATCTTATGTAAGTCCTGAGAAAAGTGCACCTAAATTAGATGAAATTCACATTGCTGGGATAGGCAGTACAGACTCTCCTTAATTTTAATTTGCACTTTATACACAACTTTTTAAGTTATTCTTGAATCTCCTTAAGGAAGGACAGCCCTCAAAGACCGCTGCAAGTAGGTCATTCCAATCATTTATGTTCTATTTAAAAATGAGAATTTACCTACATCCGTTTTCTGTTTCCTACATTTGATTTTCGTCACTCGCACTGTTGGACTTTGTCCAACACATTTTTATCTTTGATTATTATTCCTCTCATAGGTCATATTTTGACTAACACCCCAATTCTATTCCATTATTGACATTTCTAGATATGTTTACGAAACATTTCATATATATTAATTGCTTAAAACAGTCAGTACTGTTTGAAAGGTACTGGAGTGTGCACCGTTTGACTATATCCAACGCGCTGAGCTCATGTAAGCAAATTTGTGCTCTTGCTATTTCTATTTTTTCTTAGCAATTTCATTGACAAAAGAGATATTGTATGTATGTATGTATGTATGTATGTATGTATGTATGTATGCATGCATGCATGCATGTATGTATGCGTGTATGCATGAATGTGTGTATGTATATATGTATACATGTATGTATGTAATTATGCGTGTATTTGTGTATGTGTGTATGTATGTATGCATGCATGTATGTATGTGTGTATGTATGTATAAGAATAGTCTCGTTTACATATTCTAGCTATGTCAAAGTTGAAGACATTCCTGAAATTCTGCAAAAATGGAAGAAGAAGAAGAAGAAGAGCACAAAAAGAATGCAGCTACTAAGAACAATGAACGTGATAGCGAATTTAGTGACGAAGAATGTGAACACAGTGAGCATGAATCTGAATCAGAACTGGAGGTAGATGAAGTATACAGAGGAGTGTTGAAATTCCAGGTTGTGAACACAGTGAACATGAATCTGAATCAGAACTGGAGGTAGATGAAGTATACAGAGGAGTGTTGAAATTCCAGGTTGTGAACACAGTGAACATGAATCTGAATCAGAACTGGAGGTAGATGAAGTATACAGAGGAGTGTTGAAATTCCAGGTTGTGAACACAGTGAACATGAATCTGAATCAGAACTGGAGGTAGATGAACGTCAGAGTGGAATGTTGAAATTCCAGGTTATGAACACAGTGAGCATGAATCTGAATCAGAACTGGAGGTAGATGAAGTATACAGAGGAGTGTTGAAATTCCAGGTTGTGAACACAGTGAACATGAATCTGAATCAGAACTGGAGGTAGATGAAGTATACAGAGGAGTGTTGAAATTCCAGGTTGTGAACACAGTGAACATGAATCTGAATCAGAACTGGAGGTAGATGAAGTATACAGAGGAGTGTTGAAATTCCAGGTTGTGAACACAGTGAACATGAATCTGAATCAGAACTGGAGGTAGATGAAGTATACAGAGGAGTGTTGAAATTCCAGGTTGTGAACACAGTGAACATGAATCTGAATCAGAACTGGAGGTAGATGAAGTATACAGAGGAGTGTTGAAATTCCAGGTTGTGAACACAGTGAACATGAATCTGAATCAGAACTGGAGGTAGATGAACGTACAGAGTGGAATGTTGAAATTCCAGGTTATGAACACAGTGAACATGAATCTGAATCATAACTGGAGGAAGTTGAAGGTGCACAGAGCATTGTTGAAATTCCAGGTTTTGAACACAGTGAACATGAATCTGAGTCAGAACTGGAGGGAGATGAACGTACAGAGTGGAATGTTGAAATTCCAGGTTATGAACACAGTGAACATGAATCTGAATCATAACTGGAGGAAGTTGAAGGTGCACAGAGCATTGTTGAAATTCCAGGTTTTGAACACAGTGAACATGAATCTGAGTCAGAACTGGAGGGAGATGAACGTACAGAGTGGAATGTTGAAATTCCAGGTTATGAACACAGTGAACATGAATCTGAATCATAACTGGAGGAAGTTGAAGGTGCACAGAGCATTGTTGAAATTCCAGGTTTTGAACACAGTGAACATGAATCTGAGTCAGAACTGGAGGAAGATCAAGGTACACAGGGAGTGTTGAATGATTACAAAATAAGCATATGAAAGTCCATCGATTTGTGTTGAGATTAGGGCACACAAAACTTTTAACTATGGCAGCTGTATATATATATATATATATATATATATATATAACTTTTATTATTGTTGTTGTTATTATTATTATTATTATTATTATTATTATTATCATCATCATCATCGTCATCATCATCATCGTCATCATTCTTGTCTCGAAAAGAACAGGGCTCAAATATTATATATATATATAGTCTGTATATATTAATACGTAGTATATACATATTAATATATAATATAGCAAAGAATTCGCATATTTAGATAAAAAAAACTGATTTCTTGAATAATTAATTGTAGGTTGGACGAAATCCAATGTGCGAGTGATTGTGTAATAATTGGGCATGCGAGTGATGAAAGGTTAAAATCATGATCGTTCCTACCATAGTACGTTGGCTTTTCTAACTGAGCCGTTATGTCTACCCATGCTTTCTGACCTAGATGTGCTCTATACAATGATGTTATTCTAGTTTTCCTACGTCTGTTTTCCAAAGTTTCCCATTTAAGTTCTTTTGTTTGCTAATGCTGAATTTTTGACAATGAAATCATTAATTCCCTCGCTCTGCAGTATTTTTCACTCAAGGACGCCAAGTTGATAGTGGCTTGGCAGTGTTGAAGATGATTTCGATCCATTTCCTCTTGAAGATCACATAAGGGGCAGAGTGGTGGAGGAGATATTCCAATCCTGTGGAGATGCTTGGCCAAGCAGTCGTGGCCTGTAAATAGTCTAAAAATTGCAACTGCATTCTTCCTTGGGTATATAGGGACGTTTTGGGTTGAGACAGATTCCCACCTTTTATTTTTGGAATTGGAGATGATTTGTTATAATTTTGTGGTATTGAGAAGTAATTATTCTTTTTGTTGTATAATAGGATAATTGTGTAGCAGGTTTTTGAACTAGCACTCCAGTTGATAGCCAATTATAATTTTCCTTGTTTACTTGTGAGCTCCATGGTGTCTTCTTGGTACAGAATGGCTTGTGTACCAACCTTCTTGTAACTAAGAAATCAGATCCGTCTGTATGGCACAGATTGAATGACTAGAAGAGATTGTATTGTATTGTATTGTATTGTATTTATTAACATTCCATGGTATTCATACATGCTTACAGCTAGAATATGGAACAAGTCAAAAAACTTAATACTATTATAAAGTCTTAATTTATAGTGACAGTCTAGATGAAATATATACAGACGAGATTTACAATATAGTCTACTAGTACAACACATAGTTTTAGTATCAATTTCATGAAGTGTTATTGAATGTCATGAATTCATCTCCAGAATAGAAGGCGTGAGAAATTAGGTACTTTTTTAATTTGGCCCTAAATAATTTTATGTTTTGAGTTTCATTTTTTATATCGATAGGGAGGCTATTAAAAATTTTTACTGCCATATAACGCACTCCTTTTTGATAGCACGATAGACTTGCCGATGGATATACAGGAACAGCATGTGAATTGGAGGATTTCATAAAATTGTAGAAGATACGGGAAGAGCTTAGATGAATTGAATTGAAGAGTTTAAAAAAATTATTGTGAAAATAGCACTCTATACAATGAACAGAATTTCTCCTCTTATTCAGTAACAATGAAAATTTCTTCTTTGGATTAATATTGGGTTTTTAATGAATCAATCAATCTTCTTAATGTATCCAGCTATTTGCTGACAACATAAAGTCCACTATAATCCACTGTAGTCTATTCAGTTGTTTTTCACGAGAAATGAGGGGTATTTTGATCCGTGTTCATTATAGATGCCTGATGCTAGTAGCCAGAGTTGGGGTGTAGTCAATATATACTGCAGGGCTGTGTCTTCTGCAACTGGTACTGACGATTTTAATTTACTTCTTCTGTGGTTTATGGATGGACAGTATAGAAGAATGTGTTCCAGATCTTCATCATGATTATTACACCACAGACAAGTAGGATTACCAGAAATGTGAAATCGGTGTAGGTACAATTGAGTGACAATGTGACCTGTTCTGGCTCTTGTTAAAAATGTTTGAACATGTCTGGGCAAGTTTTTGTACATTTCCAGGTCATTTGGGTTCTTTTGTACAGACTGTAAAATTTTTCCTTTGTCAGAAGAGAGCCAATTGTTGATCCATAGGTTTGTAAAATGTGACTTTACTGAAGCAAAAGCATTGGATAGAGATGTCACTTGAAGAGGTCTTGGTTGCAAATATGTTGCCTGTTTTGCAATATTATCGACTTTCTTTTCCAGGTATACCACAATGACTAGGTATCCATTGAAATGTTATTTCCTTTTGGAGTTCTTTTAGTTTACGTAGTTGTTTCTGAATCGGAATAATTCTATGTGCATATAGGTTTGGTACATATTTGATTATATTAAATATAGCCCCCTTGGAGTCGGTAAGTATGCAAATAGATTTTTCAGAAATTTGAGTAACACACTGAAGAGCAGCATCAATAGCTAGCAATTCAGTGTCAAGACTGGAGGAGGATGAACATGGTATGAAATAAATTTCTTATATTTTGGAATATAATACCCTGCTCCTGATGTCCCATTATTAGGATTTAGAGATCCATCTGTATAAATTTGAAGGTGATTCTTATATGTGCTGCAGAGTAATTCCAAGGCATCTAACTTAAAATGTATGGAGGATTATTTTTGGAATGATTTCCTGGAATTTGTATGCTATGTTCTGGAATCACCCATTTCCATGAGGAATTTTGTTCACAACTGGAGTTTTAGCAATGAGTGTGTCTGTGATATAGATTGGTATTTCTTCTTTTTTATTTTATAGAAATTACACAGGATATCATCTGACAGTTTGAAGAACATCTGAGATCTGGATGAGGCTTGCAATTTTAAATGTATTTGTAGATCCTTTTATAATATATATAGTGTCTGATTGGTTGAATATTACATTCAATTTCTAGGCCAACAGTTGATGTGGTTTTTGGTACTGCTAGGCATAATCTTATGGGTGAGTTTTGAAGAACAGAAATTTTTGTAAATGAGTTGCTGATGTTCCTCCCTGTATTTCACATCCATAGTTCAATTTTGATCGTATATAAGCATTATAAAACAGACACACTGTCGTGATATCTGATCCCCATTTCCTATTAGCTATGATCTTCAAGAGATTTAATCATGGTAGACACTGTGAAGCAACATTGGTTAAATGTGTTTTCCATAAAAGTTTTTCATCAAAAATTAATCCTAGGATCTTAGGAGTTGGATTATACTGAATTTCTTGATTATTCATATAAATGTGAGGTTTATGAATGAATGAATGAATGAATACTTACTTACTTACTGGCTTTTAAGGAACCCGGAGGTTCATTGCTGCCCTCACATAAGCCCGCCATTGGTCCCTATCCTGAGCAAGATTAATCCAGTCTCTATCATCATATCCCACCTCCCTCAAATCCATTTTAATATTATCTCCCATCTACGTCTCGGCCTCCCCAAAGGTCTTTTTCCTCCAGCCTCCCAACTAACACTCTATATGCATTTCTGGATTCGCCCATACGTGCTACATGTCCTGCCCATCTCAAACGTCTGGATTTTATGTTCCTAATTATGTCAGATGAAGTATACAATGCGTGCAGCTCTGTGTTGTGTAACTTTCTCCATTCTCCTGTAACTTCATCCCTCTTAGCCCCAAATATTTTCCTAAGAACCTTATTCTCAAACACCCTTAATCTCTGTTCCTCTCTCAAAGTGAGAGTCCAAGTTTCACAACCATACAGAACAACCAGTAATATAACTGTTTTATAAATTCTAACTTTCAGATTTCTTGACAGAAGACTAGATGACAAAAGCTTCTCAACCGAATAATAACAGGCATTTTCCATATTTATTCTGCGTTTAATTTCCTCCCGAGTGTCATTTATGTTTGTTACTGTTGCTCCAAGATATTTGAATTTTTCCACCTCTTCGAAGGATAAATCTCCACTTTTTATATTTCCATTTCGTACTATATTCTGGTCACGAGACATAATCATATACTTAGTCTTTTTGGGATTTACTTCCAACCCTATCGCTTTACTTGCTTCAACTAGAATTTCCTGTTTTCCCTAATCATTTGTGGATTTTCTCCTAACATATTCATATATTTTCGTAACATATGAATGAATGAATAAGTGACTAAATAGACAAATGAATAAATGAATGAATCAATCAATGGATGAATGAATGAATGAATTAACGACACTGAGATGGTGATGTTGTTGTGTCACATTGAATTTTATTTGTTTGTTGTCAGGGTGAAGTCGACCCCACACAGGTTCACAAGTCATTGCAACGGATTCGTGAGCGTAAACTGGCACAGTTCATACCGTGGGGACCTGCCAGCATCCAGGTGGCCCTCTCACGCAAGTCTCCATATATCCAGAGTGCTCACAGAGTGTCAGGTCTCATGCTTGCGAACCACACCAACATCTCATCAGTATGTATTTAGGTGTAACACTAACAACATCTCTCTGTTGTTTGTTAATGAGGACCAGAGTATGAATTAATGGTGGGAGGATAACTTCTAGCCCCAGGTTTTTACATTTGTTGGCAAAGAAGGAGGGTATGGTACCTCGTGCTCCCACCATTAGACCTATTACATCAATGTGGGACAGGCTATATTTATCTTTATAGAACGGGATTGTTGGTTCATAGATCCGTTTCTTTTCACTGACCACCTCATGCGGTTGATCTGCATGTGTCTCAAATCTGATGGTGGGATTGAGAATGTATGCCGAGTTGTTCTTAATGGCAATGATATCAATTCGCCGAACTCTTCCATGTGTGGCTAGTCCCTACACCTCTTGATGGCCTGTAAACCCTACCTCCTTCAATGCCTCGGCCAGCATAGAACGGACAGCATGGTGACGGATGTTGCGAAGGGGCAGAAGCCAAGGATATGGGGAAGATACATTACAATATTAGATCATCAATCAATCTTCGTAATGTATCCAGCTGTTTGCTGACAACATAAAGTCCACTATAGTCCACTGTAGTCTATTAAGTTGTTTTTCACGAGAAATGAGGGGTATTTTGACAATATTAGATCATATTAATCTACTAATTTCCAACATAATATGGTAGAGGTCCAGGAAAAAATATAGGCCTACTTTTCATAAATTATTGAACCATTTAGAAAACTCCTCTCAACATAAGATGAGATGTAGTAAATAAGTAAATAAGCAAGACATCATTATTGTTAATAGTATATTACTTACTTACGTACTTTCTTACTCGCTTTTAAGGAACCCGGAGGTTCATTGCCGCCCCTCACATAAGCCTGCCATTGGTCCCTATCCTGAGCAACATTAATCCAATCTCTATCATCATATCCCACCTTCCTCAAATCCATTTTAATATCATCTTCCCATCTACGTCTCGGCCTCCCCAAAGGTCTTTTTCCCTCCGGCCTCCCAACTAACACTCAGTATGCATTTCTGGATTTGCCCATATGTGCTACTTGCCCTGCCCATCTCAAACATCTGTATTTAATGTTCCTAATTATGTCAGGTGAAGAATACAATGCGTGCAGTTCTGTGTTGTGTAACTTTCTCCATTCTCCTGTAACTTCCTCCCTCTTAGCCCCAAATATTTTCCTAAGCTCCTTATTCTCAAACACCCTTAATCTCTGTTCCTCTCTCAAAGTGAGAGTCCAAGTTTCACAACCATAAAGAACAACCGGTAATATAACTGTTTTATTAATTCTAACTTTCAGATTTTTTGACAACAGACTGGATGATAAAAGCTTCTCAACCGAATAATAACAGGCATTTCCCATATTTATTCTGTGCTCAATTTCCTCCCGAGTATCATTTATATTTGTTACTGTTGCTCCCAGGTATTTAAACTTTTCCACCTGTTCAAAGGATAAATTTCCAATTTTTATATTTCCATTTCGTACAATATTTTGGTCACGAGTCATAATCATATACTTTGTCTTTTTGGGATTTACTTCCAAACCTATCTCTTTACTTGCTTCAAGTAAAATTCCCGTATTTTCCCTAATCGTTTTTGGATTTTGTCCTAACATATTCACGTCATCTGCATAGACAAATAGTATATTATTATTATTATTATTATTATTATTATTAATATTGTACATGGCATTGTGATTTTACCCTCTTTGGTGATATTTGGTATTATTTGGCAACACTGAAGACATGGCCAAATTAGTCTTTTTAGGAACTGCTCTTATGTGATCCTCACTATAGCTGACGCGCCCTTTTTAAACCCCGCTAACTAACTAACTTGAACACAAGGCTTCATGGATTTGTGAAAGTTATTTGTGAGTAATTTTTTTTCTTACAGCTGTTTGATCGTGCACTTCAACAGTATGACAAGCTCAGAAAGAGAGAGGCCTTTCTGGAGCAGTTCAGAAAAGAAGCCATGTTTAAGGACAACTTGGAGGAACTGGACCACTCGAGGGAAGTGGTCCAGGAGTTGGTGGACGAGTACCATGCTGCCACACGCCCAGACTATCTCTCCTGGGGGACAGACCAGGTAGGAATCCATCAGCATTCCCAACTGTACACGTACGATAATAGTAATATGCGTTACAAGAGCGGTATGTTGAAGTTTTCATGCTCGAGGAAAAGTTTGAAAAAGCGAAACGTAGTTGAGCTTTTTCAATTTCCGAGAATTGAAAGAAAACATACCGCTTGTGTATCGTACATTATTTTGTGCGAAGATCGTTTATTACATACGTGAAAGAGGAATTTCTAATTAGTTGCAATGAAATCTCCATCTTGGTTTCTGTTCAATGACGGCAAATTTGCAAAACAAAAATATCTATCTTCAACATTGTTGCTTTAAAATGTTTTACTATACTCCAGCAGGCCGTGATATACATCTGTCTTTTTTTTCCCCCAGTATATAAATGCGAACTTAAAACAAACGGTAAGGTTATGTAATGATTTATTTTTCATTTTAATATTTTAACAATATTATTTATATAACATATTGCAGTAATAACATCGGCATCTGGAATCTTGTTGATTTTTTCACGGCTTCCTTAATGTTACTTGCATCACGAATGCAGTAACTTTAGTGGAGTAGTAGACTTTACTTAATTTTTGCAAATATTTAAAAACAATAATTAACAGTGCAATTTAGGTGAAATTGCAATGGTAAGTTTCCTTCTTTATAATTATTGCTATATTGAACGTCTCTAAAAATAATATGTTAAAAGCCTAAAGCAGTAAAATCAATATGTCACTTAAGCGGTAAGAAGAGGGAAAATGTTATGTGTTAGGTTGGGAATACTGAATGTAGAATTTTACATTTTCCACGGATTGGTTTTGTGCGGAAACCAAGCAAATACACACGATCTCGCACAAAATACATTAAGGGCCGGTATTATAAATGCCGCTTAAACCTTATGTTTAGTTTAAACTGAAGTTTTTCGTTCTGCTTAGTATTATAAACATTAACTACCAGTTACTCTTGAGTTAACTTGAGTTTAACTTGATCAGCAGTTCTCTGCCGTTTAAACTGCAGTTCAAGGCTCAACAGTGCAAGATGGCTGTTCCCGCAATACTCATGGATATTGCAGATGTTTTCCAAGAACTTATGAGTGACGATATGTGAGTGATCAATATTACTGAATGATCACGGCGGCCAAGAATTTTTCGAAATAAAGTGCACGACTTTGAAATATACATAAATGAACTTAAGTTTTAAAACAGATTAAGGTTTTCGAAGCAGACAGTCCTAACCTTCAAAATTAGGCTTAGGCCCGGTTTCTTCAACCTTTGTTAAATTATAACAGTGTGTTATTCCATTTTAACTGTAAACTTAACAGTTGAAGCATTTCTTCAACTACTGTTAGTACTAACAGGTTGTTAAAACCTATGTTAATTTAACTGACCAATTTCAAGCAGTTACATCATTTAACTCTCTGTTAGCATAGAAGTATCCAATATTGCTGGTGCGTTAGATGCTGAACTTATATATCTGGATTATTTAGAAAATGATATCCATGAATACATAAACAGAGGGATGATTTCTGTGATTTGAAGACCAGAAGTTCATACAAAGGTATAGACTATTTTCTGCCAAACCTCACTTTTCGCTTTCAACGTAGATCCATTTGTTTGTTTATTCTCATTAATTGGTTTACACTGTGAGATAATTTCCAGCAGAAGGTTTCTTTCGAACAAGAGAAATTAGTCCCACGATTTCTTTTTGTTCCAGTGTTTTCCATTTCATAATAGCAATACCAATACTCCGCTCCATGCTATTGTGATACAGACGAGGAAAGAAGCAGAAATCAAACCTGAGAGAATAGAAAGACTTCTATCCTCTCTGAATCTAACAACGGAAACAAGCGAGAATCGCAATTGTCAGAGTTCAGAAAACAGAAGTGAGCCTATACTTGGTTATAGTTATGGTTAAACTCTAGAATCTCTGGTCCTAACAGAGAGTTAACAAACAATGTTAAAATGTGAAATATAAAGTTGAAGAAACGGAATATTTTTAACAGCAATTCATACTTTAACTTATAGTTAATTAACACTATGTTAGGTGCATTTTAACAAAGGTTGAAACCGGGCCTAAACATTAACTACCAGTTAATCTTGAGTTAACTTGAATTTAACTTGATCAGCAGTTTTCTGCTGTTTAAACTGCAGCTCAAGGCTCAACAGTGCAAGATGGCGGTTCCCGCAATACACATGGATATTGCAGATGTTTTCCAAGAACTTATGAGTGATGATAAGTGAGTGATCAATATTGCTGAACGATCACAGCGGCCAAGAATTTTCGAAATAGAGTGCGCCACTTTGAAATATACATAAATGAACATAAGTTTTAAAACAGATTGAGGTTTCCAAGCAGAGGCCTAACCTTCAGAATTAGGCTTATAGTCCTAACCTTGTTTTGAAAAATTGAAACTGCAAAAATATGGATGAAAACATTCTGTTGAATCTCTGCATCAATTACTAGTTGCGCTGCACTATTTTTCCTCTGGTAGTAGACATACTGAAAACGATGGAAGATTTCGGAGGTGTCCGTAAATCTACTATAAACCTATTGCGCATTGTACTGTGTGTGGCAGACAGTCTCCTGGTAATATTTACTATGGGGTCTGATTTATAAACACTAATATTACCTAATTTTATTAGACTAATAAAAATAATTGTATTGTTTGACTGAATTCTGTTTCATAAATATTCTAGACAACACGTAAAATACGCACACTAATATTATTATTTCATTACTCAGTTGATTCTGTATGGAGTTACGTCACGGATGGTCATGCAAGGTTTAGTTTGGTTGCATTGTGTTTGGGAGTATAACGTTGGTAGCGAGGGTTAAGAAACTATTTGAGGTTAAGTCTGACAAGCATACTGAAGTACGCCGTATTTGTCCTCTTTAGGTTTTATTATGATACCTCTCTGATATCGAAGAACAAAGATGTTTCTTAATGAAGATTCTCCACGTAGCGTCAGCTATTTTAATCAATAATATAATTAAACAGTTCTGATGTTCTTCTTTTCTTTCCTAGCAGTAATACCAATCGTATTCCACTACGGTTTAACTTAACCGAGACTCTGTAATACGGCACGTTGAGTTAAACTCATGGTTAGGTTTAACTTAGGTTTAACATAATCTTTAGATTAACCATATTTATAAAACCGGGCCTAGACGTGATATGTTTCAGTTGTATGAACACTAATAAGTACAATAAGATTATTGAAGATGTTAGTCAGACATTCTGTATTATTGACCTAACATGTCTGTTTTATCTTAAATATGTACATGTTCGAGTTTAAACATGGTTGAGAGAACAGTATTCATTTTCCATAGATGAGTTATTCTTAAACTGTGCACCATGACACCACATTAAACTCAAATAGATGCCATGACATTGAGTCATAAAAATCAAATCCCATAACCAGTGCTCGACGTCGTAGGTGGTGAACATTAGAACTACGTGTTGGGTAGGTTCCCCACAATTCTCCACTTATCTATTAGAGAAGTCAAGATGGCAGCCAGAAACTTGCAAAGAAATAGATATAAGTGATATGAGTATGTCTAAGCAATGTATGTTAAACCGTAATGTTTATGGACCTTGTAAAAATAATGTTGTTAAATATATTGTAAAATAGTATGTATGTGTGGTGTGTGTATGTATGTATGTATTCACACTACAAATGGGTAAATACCCGGTGGCAGTGGTAACTAATTACACTTAAAATAATGAGAATAATAAACACAACTAATAATAAAGAGAGAATATCGAAATGATAGCCATCCAAATCTTGGATTTAAAATATCGGCATCCTAATCAATTCAAATGAACAAAAAAGAAAATGTTGTTTTCTAATGCCAGGCATTTGACAATAAAGTCATTTGACCTCTTGCACTCCAATATTTTTCAAAGATATTATCATGACCAGCCACTGAAGCACAGATTTTGAGGTGTTCCGAATCCATTTCTCGGTTTGAGTTGCACAATGGGCAGTTAGGGGACTGATATATTCCAATTCTATGCAGGTGTTTGGCCAAACAATCATGGCCTGTTGTCAATCTAAATGCAGCTACAGACGATTTTCGTCGTAAATCGGGAATTAACTGTGGATTATGATGCAGAGAGTTCCATTTTTTCCTTGTAATTGTGTTATCAAATTTTGTTTGTTGAAGTCTAAGTATGTAGATTTAATAAATCTTTTCACAGAGTAATACGTAGATTTAGTAACAGGTCTGTAAGTAGCAGTGCTGCCCTTCTTTGCTAAAGCATCCACATTCTCGTTTCCCAGGATTCCACAATGGGATGGTATCCATTGGAATACAATTATTTTATTGGGTGATATTAATTGAGAGAGCATTTTAGTTATTTCTGCTGTTTGAGATGAAGGGGTGTGTTTAGAGGCTATTGATAGAATAGCTGCTTTGGAGTCTGACAATATAACTGCATTCCTAAATTTACTGATGTGGCATAGAAGATTCCTGAGACTTTCACTTATTGCAATGATTTCTCCATCAAAACTTGTTGTTCCATACCCAAGAGATCTATAATGTGAGAAGAGACAGCACATAACACCTGCACCTTGTTCTCTGGAAGATCAAGGATCCGTCAGTGTATAAATGAAGCCAGTTTTGTGGAGGGTATCTAATATTAATTGTCTCTAAAGACAATTGTTTTAGTATTTCAGTGTTTACTTCTGATTTCAGTATTTCTTCTGTTAAATTTAGATTATATTCCATATTTAATAGAGTTAAAGGATTTTGGTTTAATTTGTAGGTTTTCTTTTAAATTCGGGATATTGATTTTCTGTTTTAATTCTTGGACAATGGATATGAAACTTTTTTGAGTTTTCAATCTACAGAGAGGACTGTATGAATGCCAATTGTTTCCTGGTAATCTAATAAGTTTTTCATATTGAATCACTCCAATATGAAAAAAGAAAATGTAAATATATGTTAAAAAAAATACATAATGAAATTTTAAAAAAGAATATTCTGCAACAAGATATGATAGCTATCAAAACGATAAAAATTTATTGAAAATAAATAATATACACTGAATATTATAAAGATGAATAGAGATGGTGATTGATGATGTTCAATGAAGATTTTAAAATGGTTGATGCAATTGTCTGAAGAGTCTTATCAGGAACCTTTAATTATCTGAGGATCTCCAATGTAAATTTGGGAATTGTTCCTCGCCCACCAAACATAAGTCCAATGACATTCCAATCTTGGATATTATATTTATGACTGAGATCATCACAGCATGGAAGGTAAATAGCGCGTTTCTCTTCATGTACCTGCTTTGGTTGACCTTCATTAATTTCGAACCTTACTGTGGGGTCAAGAATGAGACCAGTTTTTTTATCTCGGACAATTATTATGATGTCAACACGCCATGTAGATCCTCCCGTAGAATAATAATAATTAATAATAATAGTAATAAATAATAATAAATAATAACAATAGTTCTAGATTCGTTTTCCGGGCTGAGAGGCCGTGGTCTATTGGTTGGCTTTATACCAGACATTTCGTCTGCAACTGCGGCAGACATCTTCAGTGGAGTGGTATCCGAGGTCGCAAGACTCTTCTCGGCCTACCTGAGGCAACTAATCCTGTGGCTGGTTGTGCGGGCGTATTTATAGTGCGGCTCGCGGCCCGAGGCCTGTTGTTGCTGCGGTCCGCGCAGCTTTGTTCGCTGCTCCCGTTCTGGGTTCCGTCCTTTTGTTGTAGTGGCTTCTTATCTGTTCTGTTTAGGACCGGGTACCAACACTTGTTTAGCTTTACGCCTTCTTCCTTGCGATTAAAGTTGTTGGTATGTTTATGTATTTCGATCGCTTCTCTATGTAGACGGGGGAAGAAGTGCGTCGTCGTGCTCAAGATGTCCGTGTCCTTGAATCTTATGTTGTGATCGCCCTCTTGATAGGCATATGCTGCCACTGCCGATTTGTCGATCTGTCCTAGGCGGCAATTCCTATTATGTTCTGTCAGTCTCGTCCTGATGCTCCGCTGTGTAGTACCGATGTAGACCTTCCCACACGAACACGGAATCCTGTAAACTCCGGCAGACAGCAGCTTATCTCGTTTGTCCTTGGATGACCTCAGCATGCTCCGGATTTGCTTGGTCGGCAGGAAGGTCGTTTCCACTTCATGACGCTTCAGCACCCTGCTGATGCGGTCCGTCACATTCCTTAAGTAGGGTAGGAAGACCGTGCCCTTCTTAGTCGCTCGTTCCTGTGACCGCATCGACAGTGTTACTCTGGGGCGCATGGCTCTCTTTATCTCCGGCCTTGAGTAGCCATTGGCCATGAGTGCTGTCGATACCTGGCTCAGCTCCCGTTGGATATGTTGTGGCTTGGCTGCCCGCCTGGCCCTGTTGATCAGGGTTTTCATCATGGCCCGTTGCCTCAGGTACGCCGAGAAGAGTCTTGCGACCTCGGATACCACTCCACTGAAGATGTCTGCCGCAGTTGCAGACGAAACGTCTGGTATAAAGCCAACCAATAGACCATGGCCTCTCAGCCCGGAAAATGAATCTAGATCTATAGACTCCGGCCGTGAAAGCCTACACTGCAAGAATAACAATAGTATAATAAAATTAACAAGGAGCATCCTAAATTAAATCGCACGAACTTTCATTTTCAGTGAATATTCCAACCTAGAATTAATATGTTATTTATGTTGTGTGTTGTGTTTTAATAAGGAAAATCCACACAGTTTTTGTGTTCATTCAGTTCTGAGCAAATGATAGAGAAATAAGCTCCACATGGCTGCAGTTTCAACATTTGGCACCATGAAATACGAACTTTTCTTTTGTATATACCGGTATTTATTCAATTATTCGGCAAAATCTCGTATCCGGAACTAGCCTAGTCCCTTTGGTGCTGATTAAGAGGGATTCTACTGTATTAAGATTTTTTGACATGTTTTATATTCTAGCTGTGAAGCGATGTACAAATACCATGGAATGTAAATCTGTATGTCAAAGGTAGGGGACAGTCTGTCACAAATACTGAATTTTACAGGAGAGCTAAATTTATTTTTTTATTTATTTATTTATTTAATAATAACATATACATAAAAACGTTACATTAAAATACCCCGAAAGAGCAAAGCTCGTGTTCGGGACAGTTCCGTTACATAAATATACATACTTTGTAGACAAAATACTTAAGAAAAAAGGTCACATAAAGAAGATAATAAAATTAGTAAATAGTAATACTAGTAATAACTGAGTGAAAAAAGAGACGATGTTGAGATTGGTGGATTAATATTAAATTATTATTAGTAGTATAATTAGTACAGATCATGTTGATATAGTAACCAAAATAAGATGAAAAAAATATACTTAGGGTAGAAATAAACTTGTTTTACAATACATGGTACATAATATAAATACAGGGAAGTCTGTCATATAAATTTTTTCTGAAAATTTCATTGCTTAAAGCAGTCAGTTCTGGATGAAATTTTATTATCGAATTATATAGACGTGGACCATTTTGTACTGTGTAGTAAAGCAGCAGATGTGAAACATTTAGGTTCAACTAATTTAAGAATGAAAGTGCTCTTTAACATGATACCTTATGGCTAACTCACTTATTATTACACGTAGAAGTTAGTGCTTTGCACCGCTGAAAAGAGAGCGAAAAATAAAATAGAAATATGCAAAAACTCAATTTCGTAAAAAATGGACATAGTGCCCTTTACCTCCAGTGTACAGATTAATAAATACTATACAAATTTATTTCAAACTGACTTTAACAGGATCTGTCAATGATGAAATATACGAGTACAGTTCTCTTTTTTTTATTTGTTTAATAGCATGGTAAAAGCTAAAAAAATATTCAGAGAATGTGTTTCTATTATACAGAGTGTTTTATATAGAACTAACACATTTGTTTCTTTCTTTATTTCAAAACGAATGTTGCTAGCCACAATTTGTTATACCTCAAATGTAGAGTATCTTCGGGAGATTATTAACCTTTATAACAAATGAAGGGTACACGAGAAAAATGAACAATGTCACAATGCTGTTAAGGGTGATGTCATTATCTAATTCACTATATTACTACAAACTTTAGTGTTATTTTTACCAAAAGTGGTAAAGAAGAATTAAAGCCATGGATACACTCATCATTTCCTTCATTTCAAGTAGAAACATTAATAAATTTTGCAGTAATGTACTGAAATAGATCACTATCTCACCTTTAATGGAAATGTGACATTGTTCGTTTTTCCTGTGTATCCTTCAAATGTTGAAAATTCTTTATTTATTTGGCTGTAAATTTACTTAATGACCAGTTTTTAACGTCAAATTAAGCAGGAGTTTTGATTCCCTGTCACGAGATGCGCAGATGTTTATTCTTTATTCTGTATTATTTAGTCTTATCAAAATTATTATTCTTTTAGAGATCCAGTTGTTTCCAATTTGTTTACCAGTCCCAGTATTGTGTTTCTTTGTGGGGGATTACGAACACCAAATTCTCTCTGGTATGCCCTTTGAGTACCTGTAATTGAATTCGTAATCCAGTATTGCTTCACAAGGAAAAGCCGTTGATTTAATGTGTACTGCATTTTCAGTGACTAAAACAAAATGTCGAAAACAGCTGCCAACAATAAGGAATCACATCTCATGACAGGGAATCAAAACTCCTGCTTAATTTGATGTTAAAAACTGGTCATTAAGTGAATTTCCAGCCGAATAAATAAAGAATTTTCAACATTTGATTGGTTACATATTTACACAGGTGGCTCACTCATGAATCCAGATGGAGGAGCTGGAACAGGTGCTACTTGCCCATATTTTCCATTTTATAAAATGTTAGCAAATGTACAACAAATTTTGATGGTGAACTTTAAGTTATTTACGCAGCTCTCCAAAATGTTTTTCCTTGGTTACAGAAATGCAAAAATATAGTTATCTTATCTGATTCCAAAGCTGCAATTCAGGCAGTTACACCTTGACCAAAACTACTTCCGACTTGGCAGCTAATAGAGAAGTGGGAGAAATGTTGTCATGTTGCCCATCTTTCGTGTAAGCGAGCGCGCTGCCGATAGAGTGCAGTAATGAACGGCTGACATGAACACATACATTTCTAACCAATTTGTTGAACACTAGGCATTAAAATTTGTGTACATTATTATTTTTATTAGCCTACAATAATAATAATAATAATAATAATAATAATAATAATAATAATAATAATAATTAGTAGCAGTAGTAGTAGTACCGGTATTCTTCAATGTAAATACCGTTAGAAAAGCATCGAAAGGACTGTAAACTGTAAAAACAGTTTTAATTTAATATGAAGCCTCTACTTTTATGAGTGTCGGTATTCTTCAATGTAATATTGTTAGAAAGGCATTGAAAAAATTGTAAACTGTAAAAATATTTGTAATTAAAAATCTGCACGGCGTTTTTCTTTTCAAATATTGGTAACAGTGCTCTTATTAATTTTAACACAAGCAACAGTTCCCATTACGACTTGCGCCAAAGATAAAAGAGGCCGCCATTATCTTTTCTCCTGTGAAAATACTCTCTTTTTAATAACACATCATCTCTCGCATTTGACTCTTTAACGGGACACCTTGTCCAATATTCTTTGTTCTCCGCCTGCCTTTCCTTCCTTCCGACATTGCACAGGTCATCTGTTTAAAAACTCTAGCAGAAACTAGAAAACACACACTCCACCAATGACAACGAAGATAATAGTGTAATATAATTTAAACACAATAATTATCGATACACTAAAACAATAATACAACTAAATAATATTTTTAATTCACACAAAGCACGCGTTAACCAGCCAACTCAGTCATTCCGGCCACTGTATTCACCACTAGGCCCTGGTATTCACGTGCAACTTGTAAACATAGACACGGCAACACCATCCCGTTACCATGGTTACGCATCTCTTGTGATTGGTTGATTTGAATGGTTGCCATGGTAACATGCTAAAGGCGCCATTTGTCAGGTCGGAAGTTGTTTTGGACAGACCATAGTACAACTACTTTTGCTAAATTAGAAAAAATTAAGGAACTCCATTGTATGGTAAGGCAGATTCAAAATTAAAATAAGACCTTAGTTCTCCAATGGATCCCAGTCCATTGTGGAATATATGGTAATGAGAAAGCAGATATGTTGGCCAAGAAAGGAACTAGAATAATCTTAAAGAAGAACTACAGTTTTTTCATGCGTCCATAAAACGAGTTATCAAAAGAAAAATTAACAGCAATTACCACACTAATTCTCCAAGTGAACATCAAAATTCAAGATGGAACAATTTACTAGAAGATTTAAAATCGATTCCTGAAGTAGCACGAAAATCTGCTGTGGCCATGTTCAGACTGATTACTGGTCATGACTGTCTTACAAAACATCTACATCGAATCGACTTATTGGACTCTGCTAAATGTTTATTGTGCAAGAAAGAAGATGCCATGGACATGGAACATTTAAAAATCTGTGAATCTCTGGAAAATTTTATGAACCTTACATCTAAATATTGGGAAGCAAGAAGGAGAATGACTTCACTGTTAAATATTGAGCATTAGACACACACACACATGCGTACATACACACACTATAGAGGTTAGTAATCTCCCAAAGATACTCTACATTTGAGGTATAACAAATTATGGCTAGCATCATTCGTTTTGAAAGAAAGATATGTGGTGTAACAGAGGTTTACTCCTCCGAAATGCCAGACACCATCATGTTCAATCCTTAATTGCAACTGCTTTGAGAAAAAAGTCTCGGACAGTAGAAGAGGAAGTTTTTTGCCTTGCTACTAATGGCTCCTCTAGACGTATTGACATCATAGCGTATTCCGAGACTACCAAGAAAGGATATATAATTGATCCTACCATAAGGATTGAAATGGGGAGTAGCCATCCAGAGGATGTCAATCAAGAAAAGATCAACATTTATCTGCCAACAGTTGATTACTTCAAAGCAAAATACCAGCTTGAAGACATTGAGGTGATTGGTCTTCTTATTGGAGCTCGTGGTGTGATTCCCAAGTTCTTTGAAAGCTTCAGGAAGACTTTTGAACTACCACAGACACTTACTGCTGACATCATAACTTCAGTTTTGAAACGCTCTTGCCAAATTCTGAGTCATCATATTCACTCTGTTTAATTTTTTTTATTTATTCACTTCCTATTCATATATGTTTATTTTAATTTTCTTTCTACAAAATTTATGTAAACATTTAATATTGCAAAATTCATGTAGGAGAGTATACTGAGTCCTTCTGGGCTACCTCCAATGGGAGGCAATTATTATTATTATTTTTATATATATATTAAATCACTCTGTATGTTAATTTGCATAAAGTTACTATGTAGCAAGTAAAATATGTTTTTTGGTTGCAGGTGAGCATTGAAGCATAACAGGCTGCTTCCAGCATCAATCATCATATACAATATATAAGCATTCTTCATAATACCTTGCATATTTACACCTGATGTAAGCACATGTTACTCAAATTTTAGTGTACAAATCTTAAATCTTGTAAGTGAATAGAAAAATGAAACTTCTAAAGTTTAGTAGTCTTTCATTCCATTCTGTAAACATTCGGAAAGCTTCTCCTTACCCTCCATTAAATTAAATAAACTTTTTTTTTTTTCGTTTAATTTTCTTCCTTAAACTGAAGTGGACCCAATCAGAATTAATCTCCAATTGCCCAAATTACTACAGTGTACACTGCTTATTGCGGTCGCTTTTAAATGCTGCTAATATGATAACATTAACCAACTGATAACAATGACCGAAAAAAAGCTGTTTTAATTTCCAATATAAGGGATTAATCTTGCACAGAATAGGCACCGATGGCAGGCTTATGTGAGGGCGGCAATGAATCTCTGGTTTCCTTAAAAGCCATAAGTATGTAAATACAGTGAAACCTCTCCTTACGGACACCCTCCAAGATACAGACACTTCTCATATACGGACAGATTTTTATGTCCCAACTGAAATAATATAGAAATAATGATAAATTTAATTCTCGTTTACGGACACTCTCAGACACGGACACGGACAGCTGTTTCACAGTCCTAAAGCTTGCTTTACCTCCTGACTGCGGACAGAACTTGAATTTGAAGACCTAATGTGTTACAAAAATGGAAAATTTAGTTTCGAGAACTGTACAGAAATTCCTTAACATGAAAGAAGACAACAAGGGTCTCGTAGGCTACCACTAGCCCACCCGGCTACCCCTTGTTGGAAGCGGGTGGATAAACAAAATCATAAAATTTAACTTGTCTGCGATCGTGAAATTGTATTCAACACATAATAGGGTTAGTACAGTAGGATTATTCTCTTCAGTTCAATCAGTTGTTCTGTTTCGAGAGACATGTCACCTGAACGTAAAGGTTAAGTTGAAAACTGTAAATTACAGTACCGCATAACTGCAGACCTAGAATAAAATTGCATGGCACAGTACTGTATTTTCCTTTTTCGGTCTTACCTACTATGGTTCAAAGTTGCAAAGAATTTACTATATTTAGAATTAAACTACAGTAATACATTTAATTTAAAGCGTAAAGGGATACATAATAGATATTATAAATTTACTGTTATATTGGGGAGCCTCCCTCCCAATAAAGGACACCTCCCAGATGTGGACAGATTGTTACGTCCTTTCGATGTCCGTAAATGAGAGGTTTCACTGTATATAAATCTACAAGACAATACTATACTACCAGCACTTAAAAAAAAAAACATCTAGTATTGTATTGTCTTTCTTTTTCACCACACATGTATATATGCAAATACTCCGCACATATTTTTTCTGGAATGTAGCAAAGAAAAATTAGGGTGCGTGCATTATTTGAAATAAGGTTAGTACTGTTTTGCCTCAAACACTGGATCCCGTTATACTATAGTGTTGTTCACCCTCACACCTTGGTCTGTGTGGCGTAGAGTTGGGCAACACTATTCTTTTTCAGAAGTCAATTCCAATGATTCAAAAATACATTACGAATTGATTCTAATGATTTGTTCACGATTCTTCCCAGTCTGCGATTCCAACTATTCTTTTGAATCATCAATGAACGACTCATAGGACTCTTCCCTTTGCAAACCATGGCGTTCCTTAAAACAAATTGATATTTTATTTAGTATTGGAGTACATTATTATGTAGGATTAATTTCTTGATTTTCTGTCCTAAAATTACAGTGTGCAAATTATTCGATGGCGCAGAGTATTTGTGTATATACAGTATTTACACGACACAAGATTGTCAATCGATCCTTCGCAGTTTTACACCCTTTATCACTTTCGCACACTTATAAGTGTGCTCAGGCAAGGCACTACAAGAAGTCCAGTCTCGTCTGTATTGAAAGCGCATGTCGGAGGGACTTCTTAAATAATTTTCGGCCGCTTCTCTTCTATCCATCTTTCAGCTACACAGAAATCAGCATCCTTCTGCTCACCGTGCTTTCATTTGTACACAATGTTTTCCTGTTTCTTCAGTGAAACCATCCATCTGTTGCTACAAACTCGTCCTTTCCCATTTTGTTAGCAATTCCTCAGCTTTTTCTTTCATGAGAGGTCCATCAACACAACCATCTTGTTCTTGAACATTGGTAAACCGTAATTTTAAAGATTACTCAAACTGACAGTCTTTCCCACCATGTTTCCACTTACACTTTAAGTTTCTGTTTTCCTTTGTCGTTCTTAAGATACTGGGTGGCAAGAATAAAGCTTAAGTACTTTCTCAAGGTTTATACTTTTGAGTATGAGCACTTCCTGTGATTATATACTCGTAACCACTAGAACATTCGTAAGAATAAAGACATTCTACCTAACGCGAATATATACTCATCTCTTCAGCCTTCTTGATTGTTTAAAAGTTAGTATGTACTCGTGTTACCTATCCTCTTTGACCACATTGCACCGTGATGCTCAGTTTTTTTTATAGACTTTCACATGCTATCCGGATGCTGTAGTGGTTTGTGTTTTGCTTTTTATAAATAAATAAATAAATGAATAAATAAGTAAATAAATAAATTAATTAAATAAAATTAATTAATTAAATAAACAAATAAATAAGTAAATAAATAAATGAATAAATAAATAAATGTGAAAGAGAGTGAATCAGATAAGTGACGTTAATAAACAGGAAACAAGAAAACAGTACTGGGAAATCTTCATTACGGGATGTTGGATAGAGATTACAATTCATTTCTAGAATTCCAGTTATGCTAATTCTATTTTTTATTATATATAATTTAAAGTTCAAAGTAATTGCATTTTGCAATTCAAATTTTACAAAATAAACTGTAATTGTTAATTATATTTAACAATACAATCTAACCTTATAATTTGATAGCCATTCATATTTTTATAGGTTATGTTTTTTTATGAATAACAAATACGTGTTTAACCCTTTTCACATTCACTTATGTGAAGCGTTAAAAGCTTCTTAAGTTCACGTCTTTTTCTTTATTTTTCCATGAGGCACTACATCGTTTATAAATTCTGCCATTTTTTTTATTTAACTTTAAACTGAACACAAATCAACAAATATTCAGAATTGAGCCTGCTACAAACCATACTCAGAATAACATGAGTACGAACTTATAAATATGAGAATATACTAGCTTTTATTCTTATCAAGCACGAGTATATATTCTGTACAAGATGGACACTTGAGTATAGTCTACTATGCTTCCATGTTATCAGTATGTAATCAAAAATGAGTAGGTACTCAAATGTTTTTATTCTTACTAACAAGAGTATATACTAAAAAAAGTCCAGTATATACTATATACTCATGTTTATTCTTACCACGGTTGCTTTGACTTATTTTTGTTTATTTGTCATAGTGTTCAGTAATTGAAAATTTATCTTCAATGTTTAAATCTTTACATTTGTTTTGCACACTTTACATAGTTTGATGGCAACAATATGACCATCGTAAATAAGAAGCTGAAGCTAAACTGTTAGCACACTGTTTTAAAAAGAGAAAGCTACCATAGCTGCCATCAAATTTTTTAGGGTGTTAGAGGGAGGGGACAAATGCCATTGCAGTGTGTTTGTCACCTCAATTTCCATCGCTTTCTTGAAAGATTGTGCAATGCAGGCAATATGCGTTTTGTTGCTTTAGAGCAGAGATGGGCATCGTGTCTCACTTGAGAATTTGTGCCTCACTGACCTTCACAGAGCTTATCGCTCTGAGTGGCATCATCTTCACAGTCCCCGTTCCTCCCTCACATAGCTCCTAGGCGTGAGCAGGTTCTATATCAGTTTCATAAGCAATATCAATGGTAGCATAATGGCATTATCAAAGCAGTGTGTACGCGTTAGAATACGATTATTTCATGAGAAATGGAACGAAGAGTTTTTTTGCTGTTTAGAAGGGGAGAACATACGATGTATGTTATGCTCAAAAATCCTATTAGTCATTAATAAATTTAATATACAACGACATTACTCCTTATGTCATAAAAAACATGCTGAATTAGAAGGTAAGACAAATTAAATATCATTTTTCGTACTATTCCAAAGAAAATTTATGATCTTAACATTTGCATAGTATACTAAATACGACATTATACCTTAAACACACTGCATTAAAAGATACGAGGAATTAAATGTTGTTTGTACGTATTATTTCCAAAAGAAATTTATAAAAAAAAAAAAAAATCAAATGTGGGTAGAAAACGAAATATGATTTTCTGAAATTATTTTAGGTCGAGAATGTGCATATCTATTAAGTAATCTTGAGAAACGCCAGAATATTCAAGAAAATTAACGTAGACAACGTGATGGAATATTATTGGCCAGTTACGCAATTTCTATCCTGTGATTTAAATCAATTCAGCGACGGAGAAAAGTATAGAGATTTATGATTAAAGCTGCCAAATTAATTTGCCAAATTGAATAAAAGTTTTCGAGAGTCTCACGTTAACCAAGAGCTTTCCTAATAATTCGCCACTGACCGCCTTAGCGATTACGATAAGGTGACGCAGGTCACAGCAGTTTATATTTCCCATCCTACTCTGCAGTCTCCTCTCCTAGTAAACAAACTATTTCAAATCGAATGCCTCACGTAACCGAAAATTGTGCTCATGTATGCTTTGGAGGGAACCATCCTCTTCAACTGATGATTGTCCTTGACAGATTGTAACATTGACAAGAGAGAATACATTTTTTTGCAATGTTTTAGTACCATGTTTACTCGCTTATTAGACCCCCTCGCATATAAAACACTTCCAGGCTCTACTTCAACAGCAGAATGAAAGAGTATATCACATATTAGATCCCTCTGACATACGTACAATACAAGGCTCTAAGTTCTGAATTCCTGCCTAAGACTTTTGCACAGTAGTGCACATTATCAATTACAAATGTTCATGGAAATGTTGCAAGGTAAAGCTCGTTTCTGAAACATCCTTTGTCCCATTACTTCTCTAATTGTCTTCACGCTGATAAAGAGGAGCATCTCTCTTTGTCTGTTTATCCTCAAACCACCTACCATTCTCTCTGTCTCGTTACTTTTCCATTGTCACAGCACAGACAAATTCCCTTTCTTCTTCTACTGATGGTATCAGTTTTCGCATACCATACTTGCAAAGTCAGTGATTCAGAGGAAGATCAGTGTCAGGCGTGAGTGTAAAAATAAGCAACAAGTAAGCGAGTTATTCTATCATTTAACTTGAATGTGATTGACTTCGTGGAGAAAATGTATTGACATTTTTAAACTAATTACCTTATGCAGGTAAGGAACAGGAATAGAATTTTTTCCTTGTAGTGACGAATTCGTTAAACTGGCGTTCGTTAAAACAACATTTGACTGTATTGAGTAAAATAAATTATGTAAAAGTTGGCATGAAATTATTACTCATTTTATAAATCTCAATATCGTGAATTATTGGAACGCAAGCCAGAGGGAAGAGGAAGTGTTTGATGACCAAGGCTGAGTTGGTTGGATGGAGTGGCAGAAGATCCAAGTTAAAAGATGGTGGATGGTTGTCAGGGATAGGGAGTCCTGGAAGATCTTGAAGAAAGCTGAGGCTCGAACAGGGCTGTAGTGCTGCTGATGATGATGATGATGATGATGTCGTGAATTGCATAGGTAAGTTAATCTATGTAGAATTGCTTGGATAAGTTTACTCTATATGATTAAAATAGTTGGTAGAAATGAAAATACTTATAATAAAGTTTCTTCGGAATATGTATGATAAGACTTTGTGTTAAATTTTAACATAACTTGTTAACATGTTTCGACCTATTTTCGGTCATCTTCAGAACTGGTCGGTGTTGGTCTTGGCGCCTCTTGTTTCCTGTGTGGGTGCGTTCGTAGTGTAGAGTCAAAGAGTGTATGTGTTTTGAAATTGAATTGTGTGTTGAGAATATCGTTGGGGTGTGTTTTCGTGTGTCTATATATTTCATGTTGTTCTAGTGTGGTGAGTTTCTGGCTTTTTGGTTGGATGTGCAGTATTTCCATGTCTGTGTTGATGTCTCTGTAGGTGTGGTTGGCATTTGTGATGTGTTCTGCATATGTGGAGGTGTTTTGTAATTTTGTTATCACTGTGATGTGTTCTTTGTAACGTGTTTGAAGGTGTTACATTTGAGTTTGTATACGCCTGTGTGGTTGTATTTGTTTGTGTGTTGAGATGTTTTTGTAGAGTGTTATTTGTTCTGTATGTGATGTAATTTAATTTCTTGAATGAGGTTGCAATTTTATGTGTGTTTTTGTTTTCGTTTGTTAAATACATCACACTAACAGAAGAAATTTCTTTGTTCTTAACTTCTACAATAAACTGTCTAGCCTTTATTAATCAGTTAATCTTTTAGTACTTTGATTTTTATTGTATTTGTAAATTTAATATCAATTGTAATTATAATTGTAATTGTATTCTTAATGTTGTAGTTGTAATCCCCGGTAGAGGGAAAGAGAAGGTCTGATGACTTTATCTCTACCAGGTTAAATAAAATAATAGTACATTATGCAACGAGCCTATAATGGTAGTAATTAAGACGCATATTAATTACCATTATAGTCGAGTTTCATACAACTTTTTATGCTCGACCATATTTCTAACTTGAAATTATTCATAAGTATTCATGTTATTCTTATCTGACTGAGGAGCGAAACTGACCTTGTGCAATACCTCGTAAATTGTGAGATGTGCGCAGACGCGAAAGTATTGATTTTTTCCGAGAAACAAATGTCTCTCGCTATAGTCCCGTCGCTCTTATTTCCGGCAGCCAATCACATTGCAGGTCGGCTACATTTAAACGTGTGCGTCTAGTCATTCGCTCTTGATGATGTAATGAATTTCCTAAGGCTCGATAAATACTTAATATAATCGCCCGCCATTTTGGTTCTTTCGTTGTCGTTCGCAGAAAGCACACGAAGACGTTATTTGCCGCTCAATTATTTGCTCAATTACAGTGCGTTTGATTTATTATCATAGGAGCTACGACATGATAATGTTTAACGGTGTGGCAAATATATTCCTCATCTGGTAGCTCGGCAATGAAAGAACAAAAATGGCGAACGATACTACCTACCTAGACTTTATAGAGCCTTCACTTCCTAAGACGTAAGCAAAGGGGAGGAGTCACACCAGAAATAACAGCGACACGACTATAGTTGTCTTTCGATTGCATATCCGAGAATAATCAATACTTGCGCTTTCATATTGCTACAATGGTATTTTCTGATTGGTGGAACACCTGAACTTTAATGAATAGGTGTACTTTAATGAGGTCCATTGAAGGGCTGCTACCAGGTGTATAATTACTACATTTCGGCATGGTCGAGCATAAATAAATATTACATTCTCGTAGTCAATAGAATTTAACAACTGTCCTGCAGTGGAAAGTATAGCAAGATGGTTTAACCTCACTTCTGCTATGATGGACCTCGGAAATGTTTTCAGATGCCTCAGTGTTAAAAATATAATTTAACCAAAAAGTTGGTGGCAGAAGAACTTAAAATAGCCCTAACGACAATATCTACATTTGGATAGATTTTATGAAGCTGATTTTTGCGTATCAAAGCATAGAGAGAGATTATGGTCTCAGAAGAGGTGAACGATCTTGCTACCAGTATGGTGGTAACATGTGTTTAGCACAATGATCCCCTCCCAGTCATTATAACTGGTTATTTCTGTACTTTTAGGTTATCAGTGTTTCTTAACCAGTGGTATGCATGTCTCTGGTGGTAATTTGAGAGGACTGAAGGGATACAATTTTTTGTCCATGGTACTGCTAGAGTCGATGGTATTTGCGAAGACGGTTGGCTGCTACATGTGCCGTAGCATTCTGGTATGTGACATCACAAGCTTGTACAGTAGAACCAATCGGAATCAGTCTGTAACAAGTGCTTCCCGAGTTCTTTTATTCACATCTGAGTTTTCAATATAATGAATAAATAAAACTAACATATGGGCTATTCCATATGAAATCGATCAGTAAAAAACCTCGCATTTTTTTTATACTCTAATTTTTTCCTTATTTATACAAGGTGCTGAGGAGAGTGCATTTTCAAAAATATACTATCGAAAGTCAAACGGTTTTTGTATTGTTGAGTGACAAATTTAGCATATTTTATAAAAACAAGCCTCTTTCAGTGCTCAGAACTCTGGAACCATTTACTGCAGAACATTGAATGGGACCTCATTTTGAAGCTGATATTTGGTAGGTTATGTTAAGAAGTAATCCTAATTTTTATTGTACACAGAGAGACAGATAATCTGATTTTACTTACTTTTAGGCTTTTTGCTAATTTGTAAAAATGTAAAAAAATATTGAGAAAAAACCTTGCATTATTAAGAGGGATTCGGCATTGTTTGCTTGTTGCAATGCTTGGGCAAGGGGGCTGGAAGCAGATAGTGTTCTGAAAACAAACATTGCATTCCATCAGGATGGATCAACATGCAACAGATACACTAACTCCATAATGAATGTGGGGTATGTAGGTATGATGTATGCCAAGCACACAAATTGGTACCAGTATCTATACATTTATATTTATCTGTTTTGATAATGTAAAGAGTGAAATATGTTGTCTTTTCTAATGCCAGGCGTTTGACAGTAAAGTCATTTGACCTCTTGCGCTGCAATATTTTTCAAAGATATTATCATGGTCAGCCACTGAAGCACAGATTTTGAGGTGTTCCAAATCCATTTCTTGGTTTGAGTTGCACAATGGGCAGTTAGGGGACTGATATATTCCTATTCTATGCAGGTGTTTGGCCAAACAATCATGGCCTGTTGCCAATCTAAATGCAGCTACAGACGATTTTCGTGGTAAATCGGGAATTAACTGTGGTTTATGATGCAGAGAGTTCCATTTTTTCCCTTGTGATTGTGATATCAAATTTTGTTTGTTGAAGTCTTAAGTATGTAGATTTAATAAATCTTTTCACAAAGTAATACGTAGATTTAGTAACAGGTCTGTAAGTAGCAGTGCTGCCCTTCTTTGCTAAAGCATCCGCATTCTCGTTTTCCAGGATTCCACAATGGGATGGTATCCATTGGAACACAATTCTTTTATTGAGTGATATTAATTGAGAGAGCATTTTAGTTATTTCTGCTGTTTGAGATGAAGGTGTGTGTTTAGAGACTATTGATAGAATAGCTGCTTTGGAGTCTGACAATATAACTGCATTCCTAAATTTATTGATGTGGCATAGAAGATTCCTGAAGAGTGAAATATAATAATATTGAAACGAGTATTCTAATGTCTAACTTTACATATTAATGGTAACTAACATTTTTACAATTAACTTTTCTGCTTTAAAAAAGCTAACAATTGTGTGTACTTACTGATGTCCACGTTTTTCTTCAATGAGATTGTACACTGCAGCATACAATAACGATTCCATAGAGAACTTGATTTCTCCTTTTCAGTTTTCATTGAAAAATATGCCAGCATAACCTTTTCAGAAACATTCTCTACCTATCTTTTTTTTTTCTTACACCACTGTTCAAACTTTTCATATTCCTCTTCATACCTCTGTCGCGATTTGGTTGGAATTAATAAATCAATAGCAGCATTTCCAATCTCGCATTGTAAAATGAAACATAACATTAGTTTCGTAAATAACTATTACTACAACCCTAATACAAGAAAGTTGATTAACGTATTTTTGTCCCATTTTCATTTTGCACAATTTACATAAACGTGAAAGTACAGTGTCCTGAATTTTCAGTTTTTAAATATGGCAACCCTATAAAGAAATAAGTTGAATAAATATCTGATAATTTGCAATCATGTGAATATTTTTCACTTCAATTGGATGAAAGCACACACGTTGGTTCGTATTGCACTTGTGTATATTTATTAGAATTGTTTTTCCAGATTTTACAGTGAAAGCAGAATTATTTATAGTTCTCCCTTTTCATGATCATACTAGAGGAGAAGCTAGTTTTAATGCATTCCTTAAATTTGTGAATGAGAGTAACTTACCACTATCAAAAATTGTTGCTGTTAACAACTGATGGAACATTTTCAATGAGCATAATGGCTTTCTTGCTCCAAAATTTCTTTCCTATCCATTGTATTATTCACGAGAAAGGTTTATGCACTAAGGTGCATATTATGACATGTAAATTTCATAAGATCTTCCACCCAAAATGACGGACTATTTAAACTATAATACTCGGCCAAATTTTGATCTCCATTACTGGTGATCGCCGTTGCACTACTTATTTGCGTCAAGCTTAAGTATTGCTATTCGACGTGGAAATGCAATGAGCGTTTTAGGTACTCTTCCTGAATCCAGCCTTTTGGACGAACTTTTTCTCCTGTAAAATTTATTAAAGAAAATACTTGAGATGCTGAACATGATGATATAATTCTTTATATAGAATTAAAGAATTAAGATGGCTTAGAAATGGGAAAACACTGGAACAGTTCTGCAGTCTCCCAAATGAAATCAGGGAATTTCTTCAATCCTCTCCCAGGCAATATTACGATCAATTTGATGACATCCTGGCTACAAAATCTAGCTTTTTTTTGGCAAATATTTCAAAATTAAACGAATCACAAGGGAAAGACCATGACATTTCAGGTATAAGTCAATAAAAGTTTATTTTTAAGTTTTAAGACTTTTATTACCTTAACACAGTGAAATTTTTATTTTTGAACAGTAATTTAGTTTTAAGAAATTTTATTATATTTCGAAAAAACTGTTTAAGTTATCAATAAATTAGTTCAGTTTTTTGAAAGGAAAGTAAACCTAGCATTTAATTTAAAAAGAATTTTCTTCGGAATATGTTCAAAGTAACTTCCTTGTGTTAAATTTTAACATACCTTTTGACATGTTTCGATTATTTTCGTGTTATAAAATGAATCAACAGCAAAAGTAGTAAATGTTTGAAAGGAAAGTAAAAATGTATAATGCACATTTAAACAAGAATTTCCTTTCTCACTTTCCAAATTTGAAATCTATTGGGTAAACTATCAGGGACAGTCTATATGTTTCTTGTTTTGTCCAGCATTTTGGAAAATGTGTTATTGAATTTGGTTACAGATTTAGTCGGCTTTCAACTCTTGAATGAGTGATAATTTTTCTCAATAATCCATTTACTTCTTTTGATGTTAGTGAACTTGAAATTTGGGTGTGTATGAAATCTTCGGAAATTATAATCTTGAAGAATTAGAAATTTTAAATCTTCAACAGGACCTATATTCGAAATCAATCTATGATTTGAAGTGTTACTCTGACGATATATTGGTGTTTTAGTTTAAAGTAAATGTATGATGTCATGTTTTCGTCTATGAACATAACATAATCAAAAATAAAAATTGATCACCTAAATGATGTATTCAGAGCAGTCTGTTTCGGCTACATCAGATTTTCATCAACTTGCAGCGAACATGGCTGGCAACAGATGTTTCTATGCTCTTGAAAAAAATAATAAAATACATTGCCTTTATCTAGGTATTCTAAAAAGATAGTTTATAAAACTGTAATATGACCAGTGGTAGTGTACGTTAACAAGACAATGAAAATATGCTGGCAATATGGGAAAGAAAGACTCTTAGAAAGATATATGACTTAGAACTATAAATGGACAGTTTGTGAATAGAACAAACAGGGGCTGATGGAGATGTTTTGAGAACCAAAAATAATATCCTTGCACACTATGCTCGATATTCTACACATATTATTACTCTACTATGATGCATTACTTTGAACATGTGGTCATATTCTTTTATAATTGATTTTATGCTCGACCATGCCGAAATGTAGTAATTATACACCTGGTAGCAGCCCTTTAATGGACCTCATTAAAGTACACCTATTCATTAAAGTTCAGGTGTTCCACCAATCAGAAAATACCATTGTAGCAATATGAAAGCGCAAGTATTGATTATTCTCGGATATGCAATCGAAAGACAACTTAGCGCGAGATTAGACAATATCAAACTCAGTCGAAAAAAACAACACACAAATTAACATAAATTCACCGTCATCTTCAGCCTTTCACAAAGCACATTCCCGCAAATTCATTTCACCAATTGCCGGAAAAAATCCATATGGTCGAGCATAAAAAGTTAGACGCTCGTATGAAAATTATGAAACTCGCTTGCGCTTGTTTCATAAACATACTCGCGTCTTAATTACTACCATTATAGGCTCGTTGCATAATGTACTATTAGATATTTGATGTTGTAAACACCATTGTCCCTGATGATGCCCCTAGGAGGGTGAAAATGTTTGTAGAATAATACAACATTATGTAAATACAGTAAAACCCCGATAAGACGCTGTTCAAGGGACCGGGTGTAAACTGCGTATTAGGCGGGTATACTAATTTTGACTTGTATACAGTATCTATTAGCATTTTTCTTTATTGAAATACATGAGCCATGAAAGGTAATATAGTATTACTCCATTATGTAACTACTGTACTGTACTTAATTCTTTTGAAAAAAAGTCATTTATACATAGTTGTTTGCCGTGTGCGTGTTCTCCAAGTCCTCATGTTTATCACACTTCAGTTTCCTGTGATTATATCCTCTCGGCAACGTTGCAACTGTAGTGATTGAGTCGCGATTTTTTATCATTCTTAATGTCGATAATGGGATTCCTAATGAATCAGAGAGTTGTTTCTGAGTAAGAGTACTGTTCTCCTCATACTTTAGTAAGATTTCCAATTTTTCTGACACAGAAAGCGCTTTTCGTTTAACACCCACTGTAATCACATTCACAGACACTTCAATACACAAAAGGACAACAAACTGCCCAGCAAAAATTTCCAGAATTTTATTACGGCCGAGTGAGGAATGCTGTTTGAGAGAGAGGGTTAGCAAGAGGGTGAGGTATTGTAACTGTATGTAGGCTTTAACCACGCAGATAAGGAGTTGAATAAGAGAGCATAACAAGAGGGTGGGGTATACTAAGGTATGAAGTATGAAGGTTTAAATGTGCAGGTAAAGGGTCGAATACCAATACTTTTCAGGTTAATGACACCAGTGAGTTCAATGACCAAGGTGTTCCATTGCTGTTACAGTACATTGGCTGAAAATTACATCGAAAATATTCCAAAAAACAGCGTATTATGAAAATTACATCGGGAGTTGAGCGCAACAAACGGGGTATTTTATAAAGGCGTTATATATGAAATGTGCAGGGACCGACAAAAAGCGTGTAACAAGGGATATATAAAGCACAGAGTTAATTTGTTTTATATTTTGTGTTAAGCCATAATATTGAAAGATTTAACATATTGATATATAACAACGTTAGTATTAGGCTTAGCTGACCATATCAAAAATGAATTGTAAATTAAAAGAGGAAGGCTCAGATCAGGAATGTCAAAACGCGTGCAGTGTGTGCTCTCAAGAACCCGTGCAATTCCTTAAGAGCGATGATTGTACTTTATCTTGCTGAAAAGTGAACCTTGTTGGATTTGTACTGCTTGTAGTACCGTAGAAGAGGGTAAAGTCGATCAATTTTTTAATGATATTGAGGTTATGCAATGGAGCGAAGTTCCTCAGAAAATAGCATTTTGTCGTCATATCCTTCACTTATGAAGACACATTACAAGAACTGAATTACAATCCATAAAAAACTTTTTTTTTTTATTTTACTTGTGATCGAAGTTACTGTACCTGCTTAAATAGGGTAAAGTCGATCACTGTTTATGTTTTTGAAAAACAAATTAAGTGTATTACATATATGTTATTTGTTATAAGGGGTGTAAAAACAATAATAATCTTCCATATCTGCCTATAGCATTATATAGTGTATCTTTTGTTACTGTGATCATACTATTCGATACAATTAGGCCTAAAGGTCTCCACTGTACAATCGTGACTATGATTGCCAAATTATAAAACATAAAAACACATTTTAATACTTCACATACCAACAAAGATTTAAGAATTCAAAATTTACATTGAAATACCACCCTTCAATTATAATCTAAAATGCAATTCAACATTGCTTAGGTTTATATCAGATGTTATTTGAAATCTTCTCCTCCTCATGTCACTTTAGAAACTACGTTGTTCCCATAGTCAGGTACAGAGGGTGTACAAAATATGTTCCTTTGGCAGTGCTTCTCTTACGCAAGAAATTCACCATAATTTCATCTTCCTCTTTCCCCACTATCCCATCAATATAAGCTATACTATGACACTTTTCTGTTTAGAAGAGTTAGTTGGAGGTATTCCGGTGAATAATTTATTCTTCCTGCTGGTCCTATCTGCTCCGAGTAGGTCGATGGCATGGTCGACTTAACCCTACAAAGGTACAAGTTTTCTTAAAATAATAAGTTTCAATACTAACATTTACGAACTGCAAAACTATTATTTCAGGATACAATCTCAACGAAAAGTACTTACGTTATACTTCCTGTCTCCTTTCACTGCTGACTATAATATTTAGAGTTGTAAGACTTTGTTTTCATTTAAGAGAAAAAGTTGAGAATAACAGTTTTCACTTAATGATAATTACACTGTGCTCCCATTGTTAGCATTCGCAGGCTTTTTGTTGTCCCTCTCGCTGACATTTGCAATGTAAGGCAATGAAGTCAGCATAACAAAATTTTAACAAGTAACTGAGAAAATATATAATTTTCAATAAAAATCGCAAATGATCGATTTTACACCCACTGATTGACTTTACCCACTTCTACAGTATGAGCACGCAGTGCAGACGCTTTGACATCCCTGGCTTAGATGGTTGGACCATGTTGGGCGTATGCCAGGCTCTACGTTACCTAGGCGAGCATTGTGTGGAGCAAGACGAAGAGGAATACCCAGGCTTAGGTGGTTGCAAGATGTGGAGGAGAATTTAAGGAAGATTGGAATTGGGAGATGGAGGAGATTGGCACAGGACAGGACAGGAGAGAATGGCTACAAATATTGGAGGAGGTCCGGGCCCTCAGTGGACTGTAACGCCTGAATGCAGCATCAAATTTCACACTAATTTTGTAAGTACAAATTTTTGTAATTAGGCATTGTGTTTTCTTTATAGTTATTGCTGATTCATTTATTGGTTTCCAATCATCACACCATGCTTACACATTTATAATGGAGAAATGCAGAGGTCTGCATCGGACGTTTTCGCTTCGCCATGTATTCATAGCATAATCCGAAGGTAGCGCACATGCATTGGGTAAAATTGTCACGAGCCATAAATCCTCGAACGGTATAAGCCGAGCATTAGGCATTCGTTCTTGTTACAGTGATGAACTGTGTGGTAACATCATAGATGTTTATCATTTCAAAACTTTCCAGTGTTTAACTAACCTCTCCATAGTACAACTACAAAACTTGCTTTAAAATATAATATTAATGTTGTAGGTAAATGTTTCTTTCCCCCTGACACACAGGAGTGATTTTGTTTTTGCTGCATCTGATAGATGTTATTGGATGTAAATGTAATTATTATAAACGGAGAACACAATCACGATAATGCAAGAACTGTATCAAGTTTCCTAGTAATAATAATAATAATAATAATAATAATTCGAATAATAATAATAATTAATAATAATCTCTAATAATTAGTGTATCGATCTTTGTCGCTGTAACAGTTGTGCAGCATGATTATTTGTTTTATTATATTTTCTGTGACGTTATCTCTGTACTAATATTGTTATTAATCTACTGCTATATCAATAATATTTTGTAAAACGTTTCTACATTGTCGCAGTATATAGGCGGAACACTATGTATTGACCTATCATATTATATTTGGTAAATCAAATATTGAATAATTATTAATTAGCAATAATAACTGTATATCGATTTTTCATACTATTTTATTTATAACTTCATGCTCCTGTTTTGGTACGTTCCATTGACTGTTCCATTAAACGTTTGTCATAAACGCAGAAAATAAAGCCTTATTTTTACTTTGTGAGCAAAACGTATGTCTATCTTATCTGGTGGCCTTCTGTACAAGATAAGACATGTCAGTGAGATGAGCGTTTACACCGATCGTAAATCGAGGGTGTGACACTCGACCGACAGTTCAAGTGAGCGATTTAACTCCAATGCAGCACTCTGATGGAGAACTAGGCTGTTTCAGTTCTTGATGTTATTGGTTAACTGTAAAGCATATGCTAATATTGGTCTTATAGTTGATTTTCAATTATATTTCTTGCTTTATATGTACACGCCCTATTCTTTTAAACTGAAATAGTGTACAGAACAGTAATATTTATTGAAAAATTGTTATCTAGCATTTTCTGAATATACTGGTACAGGTTCTGTTGTACTTCTTGAAATTTTTACCCCATAATAGGCTAATAAGGTACCAGTCATAGGAAATGTATTAGGTATTACTAGAGCCTTAATGTTTAGGCATTCATAAAAGTAAAATTGGCAGGCAAAAAGGCAATAAAAACGTACAAAAAGGCATTATAAATTTAAAAAAAGCATAATATATTTTAGCAATTTTAAATTATATCAACACAACTCACATATTTACTTGTAGGTGATACATGTTGACTTATAGAAGACTTTTTTCGTGATTGTCTTTCCACAAACCTTACATAACAAAACTGTTCCATCGGTTGAAAACACAAGGGCACCAAATTTACTAACGTGGCACCTTTACTTTTCAATGGTTTAGTGAATTTAGACATTCTAGCTAACCGATCTTATATCTTCCACCACCTGACAATAATTGACTGTTCCTCACTCAAATTTCTTTCTCCTACAATAATAAACACTGTATAGTAGGTTTTTCAAAGGATCCCCAGTCGGTCTCTTTTGTTGCTAGAAGAACTTAGCTGCACAGTCCACTCATCTAATGGACACGTGGCACAAAATTTCTAGGCGCTGCAGTTGTCACGTTTTACATTGACTTCGCCATGTGGGTATGAAACAATCGTATATTTATTTCTATACAACTTCCATTCAATCACGAATTAATGAGTGGTTAATTTTGAGTTACTGTGTGTATAAAGATACATTATAGAACCATGTATGGTCAATTCTTCAAACAAATATATTTTCATAGTCTATTCATATCAATAATAATAATAATAATAATAATATATCAATTTGTGTTTCTGTCTAAATCCGTAACAAATTTAAAGTGGTATGTAATAAAATATGACAGCAATTTTTTCTCTTACCTCTATTCGTCGTCACTCTTCCTAAATGAATCACAAATCTTTCTTGGTGTACTGTCCCTTCGTGCTTCATGTAATTCTCTTCATGCATGTTGAACACAGGAGGACCAATTATGGAGATCGATTATTACAGCTCCATCACGCAGAAGTTAAACACTAGACCAGCGTTTTCAAACTTGTTTGAAGTGGGGACCACTTTTAAAAGTCAGAACAGTTCCATTTTTCACCTTACTTCCTTTAAATCAAATTTATCATTTTCGTAGCATATTTTAATAACAGTATACTTATATTTTAAAATTGAATTAAGGTTCGCTAATTTGGTCCTGTTATGAATTCAGGTAGTCCTGGCTGGGTTACAGGCGCTGCGCCAGATGTCTTTAAAAGATGGCGAGAAACGCCACGTTCATAGTGCTTTAAATCCCAGGTTGTTGAGAGTAGAGTGGGAAGTCGATAGACGGGAAGGGTAATACATTTCATAAAATGGCAATACTGGGAGAAAAAGTGAAATTCGATTGCCATGTGTCATGGCCCTGATCTAGGATAGTATCCCTGAGATTTTAAGCTATAGTGTTCTTATACTCAATTCGTTTGAATTTTATCTTTTCCTCTGTCTTTTTTTGAAGGACCACAAGGGCAGACTTCGAGGACCAAAGGTGGTCCACGGACCATAGTTTGAGAAACGCTGCACTAGACTCAAGTCAATATTGTTTTCCCTAACATAAGACTTCAGTTGGTACCAGATCATTTCCAAAGGATTTAGAACACAGTGGTATTAAGTCAACACCAGTCCATATGAGGCTGCAGAGCTTTGCATGTTTCTTACTAATATTGGCTGATTTGATATCCTGCAACATAACTGCCTTGATGGGTATGGGGTTGGGCACTAATATTATGCCTCATAAAGTTAATTATGTCTTTAACACTGCTGTTCATCTATCATTGCTATGTTGGAGTTGTAAAAACTAAGTAATTTACAATATACTCCACAAAACAAATGTAATTGTAATAATAATAATAAAATTATAGAAGACTTTCAAACAGCGAACAAAAACACTTGTGAATTGTTTGAACATGTTAAGAAAGACTGCAGTTAGTGTTAATTCAGGAGAGAATTGGCAACATTTATGTTTGCCTCAGATCGGAAACAGAGATTACCCCATCCTCTGAGTGGACAAAAAGTTTGGGAGGACTGTTTTTTCAAAAGACAAATCTTTTCAGAGTAATATGCTTTTCTTCTGTCTTTAACTGTGGATGCATAGAGCGAGCCTACTATAGCACAAAATTGTAACAGTAAGATTTGAAAATATGAAAGCAAACAATTGGGAATGTTACGTGACAACTTCTTTGAGAACAGCTTAATATTTAAAATTATAAAGATATCGTGAAGACATGACAATATTATATTTGTAACTGTGGATTGTCGATCATTATTCATATTACACCAATAGTATTAAAGCACGATTATTAGCAGATTAAGCACCGAAATAAATTACTTTTATTTACTATTGTTAGTAAAGTTAGTCATTGTTTCAAACATTTAAATTTCATACACATTACTTTACAATTAATTAGAGAACTGCAAATAAAAAAGAAATATTGCTTTAAAATGACGAAAAATAAGGCATTAGTAAGAAAGACATTAAAAGGCAAAATAAAAATTGGCCCTATCACTTCGATTTACTTCAAATCACATTTATATCTATACAAATGATGATTTATTCCACCCAGTAAAAAAGGCATTTTGCCAAACATCCGGCTCTAAATTACTATAGGGCACAATTTTCAGAGCTGTACTGTCTTCTGACAACTGTCATTCAAGTTTATTAACACTAGTGATTTTGTGGAACACCACCAGTGCTTTTATATGAGTCAAACACCCAGGTACATTGAAAAAGGGAAGAAATTAAATCCAAGTTGGGAAATTGAGTTTTTAGGGGCAGTGAAGTGACGTACAATATAAGCAATGAATTATATACATAAAAATAGAATGCCATAACAAGTCCTGAATTATCAGCCAGAAAAGGAAAAAGATTCTGGAGATAAAGTCGGAAAAGCATGAATGTAATCCTTGACAGATGAAGTTTAGGAGGGACTACGTTAAGAAAATTAGTTTCAAAGCAATGTAAAAAGTTTAAAGGTAGACTAACACAATTACTTCTTTACTTTAACAGTTTATTATTCTGTTATTTGGTCTCAGAGTTGATTATTTTACTCGGGCGATTCATCACTCAAGCCACGACATTCAAAACTTGTATAGGCTACCCATGCTTTGCTATGTAATATATTTAATGTGTTGGTGTTACAAGATTTATCTAATGTAGATACTGAGTCATCATAGATTTGGAGTTTCCTGTTCCACATTGCAACTGCACCTCTTTCTAGGTCTGACATCTCCCTCTCTCTCTCACTTCTATTTTAAATTAATCTGGACTCATTCAATCCAATTGTCACCAATTAATAGAGATTTTCGGAAACAATTGATGTAATTTAGATTTTTTTTTTACCTGTTGCATGTAAAAAATAGATCACGTTGTCTCCCACGAGTTTAACATAGCCTGCAGGTCTTTCTTAAAAATAATGTTCAATGCAAGGAATAAAAATGTGTCCCAGTGAAACATACAGCAGAGTCCAATTTTGATAATTTTTGTCTTTGATGCTTTTCATTCAAATTTCATTGCGGGCTAAAGCAGGAGATCAAATGACCTTTACTTTTAAACGCCTAGAATATGCCATTAGGAAAGTTCAGGATAACAGAGAGGGTTTGGAATTGAACGGGTTACATCAGCTTCTTGTCTATGCGGATGACGTGAATATGTTAGGAGAAAATACACAAACGATTAGGGAAAACAATGAATTTTACTTAAAAGTAAATGCGATCAGTTTGAAGTAAATCCTGAAAAGACAAAGTATATGATTATGTCTGACCAGAATACTGTACGAAATGGAAATATAAAAATTGGAGATTTGGAAAAATTCAAATATCTTGGAGCAACAGTAACAAATATAAATGACACTGGGAGGAAATTAAACACAGAATAAATATGGGAAATGCGTGTTTATTATTCGGTTTGGTCTGAGAAGCTCTTATCATCCAGTCTGCTGTCCAAAAAAATCTGAAAGTTAGAATTTATAAAATAGTTATATTACCGGTTGTTCTGTATGGTTGTGAAACTTGGACTCTACCTGAGAAGGAACATATTTAAGTGTTTGAGAATTGCTTAGGAAAATATTTGGGGCTAAACGGGGATGAAGTACAGGGGAATGGAGAAAGTTACACAACACTGAACTGCATAACATTGTATTCTTCACCTGACATAATTAGGAACATTAAATCCAGACGTTTGAGATGGGCAGGGCATGGAGCATAAAATCCAGAAATGCATATAAGTGTTAATTGGGAGACAGGGAAAAAGACCTTTATCCGAATTAGATGGGAGGATAATATTAAAATGGATTTGAGGGAGGTGGGGTATGATGATAGAGACTGGATTAATCTTGCACAGGATAGGGACCGTTTAAAGTAGGGCGGCAATGAACCTTCTTTCCTTAAAAGCCATTTGTTCATTTGGTCAAGGAATAGTCAAGATTTGTCATGCAAAAGGAAAGTTCAAATTTTACTTGTCAGTTTCTTAAACCAGTTCTTCTGCTATCACACATGAAGGACGCATGTAGTCTACTACAGAATAGAATGATATTATGTCATATTTACACCTACTAGTAATGTAACATGATTAAAATCCGTTACTATTTCGGTAATTCTCGAATACATAATTTCTATCATTATCCACATTAATATTTTTAACATGGAATGTTTGAGTACCTATTCGGGAAAAATATCCATTACCATTTCTGTAAAATATATATACATACTCGCAGTTTGCTCCTTTTATCCATATCATTGCCCCTTAGTGGCAGCAAGTGATGCAACAACATACGGAAAAATAAACGTAGTTTGGAGGTTAAACACGTTCTGATCTGTGGATTGATTGATTTACAAAATGAGGAAGTGAAGAAAGTCTTAATTGTCTTGATTTATATGCAGTGCAAACGTATTTGTGGTATTTAAATGACCCAAACTTTAAAAATAAGCAAAAAATTGAACTGTTCCAAAGTGATTGTGATAACTTTTGGGATCTTATACAACTATCTCTTTCAATAATGTTGTAGAACATTCTAAATGTGATCTTTTTATTCATGCCCTAATTCAGACTCCTTTCTTTCTTTTTTCCTCCCTTTTTAAGGTCAGTAGTAACATTTCTGCTACTACTCTAGCATTTAAATGAATAACACTTAAGCAAAATACAAAAGTTATCATGAAACTATAGTACAGTAGAACCTCTATTATTCGTGGTAATCAAGGGGTGAGCTGAATGGTTAATCGAAAAAATCGGATAATCAGTACCATAAACGATTTTCGTAAATTTAGTAAATAATACTTACACTTTCGTATTTTCCTTCATGATCTTGTATTAACACGCTATTCAAAAAAAGTGGAATTCGGGAAAAATATCCGTTACCATTTCTGAAGCTCACTAATTTAAGTCTGGTTGTCAACAACAAAAATAAACGTTTTTGGGGTTAAAATTCATTGTAATGGCTGTATGTGGAAAGATAGAAATAGTGGCGATCTCAATTGAAGACTTATATTTATACAAACGTATTTTATTTAAATGACACACAGTTGTAAATTCTTGCAAAATGAACAAAAAATTGAACTTTCTCCAAACCATTTAATGATTTACATTTTTTTATCTTTAGCATAACACCTTTTCAATAAAAAACATTCTAAATGGTTATAGATCTTTTTATTCAACCCTAATTCAGACTCCTTTAAGAATAAATTTTTTTCCTCCCTTTAATGTCAGTAGTAACATTTCTGCTACTATTTCTCTAGCATTTAAAAATAACACTCAAAAGAAAGGAGGAGGCAAGAGAAAGACAGTTGGACAATCCATCAATCGGTTAATAGAGGGGTTCTACTGTATACATGTCTCTCCATAAACAACTTACGTAATTACTTTCATGAAATTAGTTGGGAAACCTAGTGTCGTCGTGAAAACTAGCCTTAATGATATATTACGTTTGTACAGTAAACAGCAGTAAGAGAATTGGACAGACGTGAACACAATCCACATTAAATCAATCAGAATGAGCCAAATCTCAATCAGTTCGTCTTACCACTAACATAAACTAGGCCTAAATAGTTTTCGTAATACAGTTTTTAATTATGTTTTTATTTTCAAGCTTCTCTTACACAATACATTTCCTTGATTTCAGTATAGCTCATTAGGAGTTCAGTGAAAATGTCCAACATACAATGAAGTTTTAGTTATATAAACAAATATTGGTGCATTCATTCCTTTTTTTCAAACAATATCACTAACTTTTAAGGCGTAGTTTCCAGAATACTACTGTAATGAGATTAGCCTTGTCTTTGTATACATATTTCATTGTAAATTTTTATATTTTTAATATATGTATGCTCTACTGGGAATGTGAAACAACTCACGTACATTACGGTGGCATTCTGGAACTGTTCTATTTTAGATGACAAAATATTTAATAAGCTTATGAAATGTTTGTGTTAGGCTAACTTATTTTCTTTCATGCTATACCTGTATATTCAATGAAATTTAGTTTACTGAATGTATCTCAACTTCCAAAATAGTAACATTTCATTTTACAAAGAACATTAATCACGTCGCAAGTTGAACTTCTCCACCTTAATACCATCTTTAGTAATTATATTGATCAAGATACTGTCACCAGTATGAATGTCTCTTTCAGCTGCTGATATGAAGACATCTTTCAAAATTGCCATTGCTCTATCCATTTTAATGGGCTCTGGTGTAACGTTTTCCATATTTTGAAAACCAATTTGATTGTCGAGAAGAGGTTGTAACAGAGCTCCAGCTGATCCTCTTGCCTTGTATGTTGAAAGCTCACAGTGGCCAATGGGATCGTAACTGTAGACACAGCCTTTCCCCTCTTCATCCAACCCAGCCAGAACATTGGACACATAGTATGGAAAAAACCGCTTGTAGTAGAGCATTGTAGCTAACATTTGAGCCACTGCTGGCGTAGACATCGGCTTGTTGTGCTCATGAAGATACATCTGCATTCGGGCCTCCAAAATGCGCGTCAAAGTCAGTGTATCACACCAACAACCAGTGCAGCCAAGTACAGTTGTATCAGACAGACGGAACAGTTTTGATTGCTCGCGAGTGTAAATGGAAAAGTCAGCACTGAGACGAGTATCCGAAGCCAATAAAGCGAAGTCATCTCCAGCAATTGCTACCACACTGCCTCCATTTTCAGAATATGGATTAAATCGCGCTGTTTTAGGTCCACTAAAATTATAGTAATCGCTCGCCACATCAAGTGCCATTTTGTGATATTCAGTAATGAATTACTTGACTGTTAAATTGATACAAACTTTTACGACCTCGTCCACAATGACAACACACTACAATGGTTCTCAAATGACAAGACCAGTGTTACCAACAGATATGTACGGAATGTTGCCAAACAAGTTCAAAAGCCACTATGCTAAATTCCTTATTATGAATGGGGAAAATTTTATTTTTATTACTAGAGGACGCTGAAAAAACGCTAAATCCTTATTTAAGCAATTGAAAAGTTAAAAGAAATTGTCATCGAAAAACAGTTTCTTCTTCTTCACGCAATGAGCATGGATAAATATATTTATCAATGCCATGAACCTCAGCAAAGAGTACAGTACAGTTGACTAACGTAGGTCTTGGTAGATAGCAGTAGCATCTGCAGTCCTGCGAGCTAGTGTGTCCAGATCGTTGAGTCGCTAGATAACGCTAGTGGTAGGTGGTGATCACTGATCTCAACATTAATTAATAGAATAAATGCGCACAAGTCGTGCATAAGGTACTTAAGTTACATAAGATATCTCAACATTATAAACGCGTGGTGATGTGGAGTAAACACCGTATGTTAAAATCGGTTAAAATATCATGCCACTGGGTTCGCGCGTCGCCATGTTGGTGAGGGAATATCTCTCTCTTTCTAACACAGTTGCTGCACGATGTTACCGCCCAAATTCGTGTATGCATGTTGAAATTATTTATTCTGTGGATTATCATGAACTATTTCTATCAATTTAATATAGGCTATGAATTCTCTAAACTTGTAAATAAACATCATAAATGAAATTAAATAAATATAAGTATAAGTAGGATATATTATTTCTAACTAAAAAAATATATATCAATGTAAACATATTAAAACTAAAGCCAAATATATAAAAGAAATCTCTTACTTCTTGTAGGCCACATATTTACATGCAAATGAAGACAAATTAAATTAAAATATATAAAATTAATTAAAAAAATTACAATAAAATAAATTCAATAAAATGAAATAAAATAAATTAAATAAATAAATAAATATAGATAAAATAAATGAATAAATAAATACGTAAATAAAAAAAATTACTGTAATTAAAAAGGTAAAATATCCCCGTAACAAAATAAAATAAAATGAAAACTAATGGAAATTAAAAGATTAAAATAAAATAATTTAAATTCATTTGAAATAAGATAAAATAAAATGAAATATATAAAATAAAAAAATGAAAACTAAGTAAATTAAAAGATTAATTGAAATAAATTAAATTAGACTAAATTAAAATAAAATAAAACAGATTATATAGAAATAAAATAAAATAAAATAAAAATTAATTAACGAAATAAATTAGACATAATTAAAGTAAATTTATTAACATGAAATGAATTAAAATACAATAAAAAATTAAATTAAATTAAAATAAATTAGATCAAAATAAAATAAATTTAATTAAACTATTTTCTTTGACTAAACAAAAAAATAATTTATCAGCATATCAATAACAACCTCTATAAAAAACATACTTAGAAAAACACTCCCAAAAAGACACCTAATATACACTTATTTTAAAGTAAATAAATAAAAATTAATTAAAATAAATTTAATTAAACTAAATTAAAATAAAATAAAATGAAAAATATAAAAATATAAAAAAAACAACAAAAAACCAAAATAAATTAAAATCAATTACATTAAAAGAAAAGAAATTAAATTTGAATAAATTAAAATAAAATAAAACAAATTAAATTGAAATAAAATTAAATAAATTAAAATAAATTATATTTAATAAAAGTAAATTTATTAAAATGAAATGAATTAAACACAATAAAATAAAATAGATTATTTAAATTAAATCAAATTAATTAATATAAAATAAAATAATTAAATTAAACTAAAATAAATTTAAATAAAATAAATTAATTAATTAAATCAAATTAAATTATAAATTTAAATAAAATAAAATAAATTAAAATAAATAAAATAAAATTGAATTAAAATAAATTAAATGAAAATAAAATACATTAAAATAAATTAAAATAAATAAAATTAAATTAAACTAAAAAAATAAAATAAAATAAAATAAATTAAGTTAAATTAAATTGAAAATTTAAAATAAATAAAAATAAAATAAAATGATTTAAATTAAATTAAAAAAATAAAATTCAATAAAAAGAATTGCATTAAATTAAATTAAAATAAATGAAATAAGAATAAAATTAATTAAATGAATTAAAATAAAATAAAATACTTTAAAATAAAATGAAGTAAATTAAGTTAAATTAAATTAAATGAAAATAAAATAAATTAAATTAAAATAAATTAAATAAAAATGAAATGAAATAAAATAAATTAAACTAAAATAAATTTAATAATGATATAAATTAAATTAAAATAAATTAAATTGAAATAAATTAAATAAATTGAAATTAATTAAATTAAAATATATTAAATTACATTAAATTAAAAGAAATTAAATAAAAATAAATTAAATCAAAATAAATTAAATTAAAATAAAATAAATTAATATAATATAAAATAAAAATTAAAAATTAAAATTAAATAAAATCAATTAAATTAAAAATTAAAATAAATTAATTTAAAATGGCATAAAATATAATGGATTAGAATTAAATACATCAAGTTAAATTAAATAAAAATAATATAAAATAAAATAAATTAAAATCAATGAAACTTGAAATAAAATATATTAAATTAAAATAAAATAAAATAAATGAAGTAAAAATAATATAAATTAAAAAAATTAAATTAAAATGAATCAAATGCAAATAAGTTAAAATCAAGTAAATTGAAATAAAATAACTTAAAACAAATAATATAAAAATAAAATACATTAAATTAAATTAAGGAAATTAAATAAAAATGAAATGAGTTAGAATAAAATAACAGAAATTAATTTAAATTACTTAAAACATGACGAAATAAAATACATTTATTAATAATAGAATAAATGCGCACAAGTCGTGCATAAGGTAATTAAGTTACGTAAGATTTCAGTTGTCGCACATTGAACCTAGCAGTCTGTTTGGTCACATTGTTTATTCTCTTTGGACTCTTTGGACTGATGTTGTGAAACGTAAACGTAGGGACCATCATACGTTAGTAGGAAAGAGTGTGAGTACTGATTCAAATGCTTTGAAATTAACCGGTGTGCCTAAAACAGTAGCACTTCATGTATACAGGGTGTATCTAAATTGGTGTCAAATATTTCGGGGATGTGTTCGTAACACAAAAACATTACAAAAGGTTCATATTAATAATAGATTTAATAAACACATTGTGTATATCGAGCATTGTGAGTATGTCGTACACAGTTCTTTGTCATTCATCTTTAGCGTAATATGACAGCGGCAATGTTCTTAGTGAGCACTCAAAGAGGTGATATAGCGGGCAATGCAGTCCACAGATTATACACGCACAATCACTGGTCACCTGGTGAAAACCTTTTCTAGTACAGATGCGGTAGTGAAAACCATGGATTGCTCCCCTTGTGTAATGGTGACGTGGCTCGAAGTTGGCTGCTTTCCATTCCTCGTTGTTCATCGCTGGGGTGCGGAAAAATGCAGGGTCAATTTCTGCGGCTTTCTGTCGTCGTTCGTCAAAAAACTTCGTACTGGCTGGGGTTGGTGTCAGGTTGTAGGTGGCCATTAAATCTTCTATGAAGGACGTTGTTCCTGCCAGCTGGTACACGAGTCGGGTTGGAGCGAACTTGGAGATGCAGAGTGTTCTTTTTATATATCTGGACTTAGCCCTGTCCAAAGTTTTCAGGTTTTGGTAGCTCAGGTACGTCCATATTATCTCAATGGCATATGATGCTACTGGTGCGACTTTGAGTTTGAACAATGCAATTGAGGTTCCGAGTGATAGGGACTTGAGGTTTCGTATCCCCATTGTGGCCTTGATTGCCGCGACTGTTCTGTCCTCAATATGCCTGGTGAACGTGAATCCGGTTACTTGCAGGGTCACCCTAGATATTTGAAATATTTTACTATTTCGAGGGTTTGAGATGAACTTGTCCTTTGAGGATATAAACTTGTCTTGTTTTGGTTCATCTGCAGGATAACTTTTCCTCCTTTTCGAAACTTCATTATTTTCGTCTTGTTTTGGTTCATCTGCATGTCGTTGTCCTGGGACCATACGACTAGGTTGTTGATTGCCTCTTGGAGTGAGGTCCTGTTGTTGCTTAGCACAACCATATCATCTGCATACAGATACAGGTTCATATGAACATTGGTCTCAAAATAATTTATTTCAGAGTTACAAGACAAAATTTAATGTTACAAAAATTGCTCGAAGCGGCTTCCTCCTGCTTCGATGTGTCCCCTAAACCTGCGTTACATGCTCTGGCGTACTCTGTTGAAAATTCCTGGAGTGTTTCGTATTTCGTGAAATCCAGTTTGGATACGCTTTCGGAATATCAACATTAAGTACAGGAGTCGCATAAACCAGGGACTTTAAATGTCCCCAGACGAAGAAATCCATTGGATTCAAATCAGGCGATCAATGCAATGAATCCCTTTCGACCAATACATCTTTGGGGATATCGATCATTAAAAAAATTACGAACTATCAGACTGAAATGAGCTGGAGCAGCATCGTGTTAAAACACATTCGTTGGATGACGTCCAGAAGCACATCTTCAATTAAATGATGCAAATCATTTTGTTCTGTTCACTCACAGAATACATTTTCTTCTGATTTCTTTCCTCTAAAAAAATACAAACAAACAAAAAACCATCAAGCAATCAGCGGTTAATGAAGGGACAAATCCTTTAATAACTCCCTAACGAATGGTTTTCAGACCCATGTTCTTATTAACTTTTTTAATTGTTTTGATGTTAGGAACACGTCCCCGAAATATTTGACACCAATTTAGATACACCCTGTATAGATTTGCACCCAGTACAACAACTGAAGATTTAGTGAACTTTCTTAAAGCTGATATACCTGTAATCTCTTGTGAGAAATTGAATTCCAGTCAGTATTCCTCCTTGAAGATTGAAATTTTTTAGATTCATCTTGAAACTGCTCTTAAATTAAAGAGAAAAAAATAAGAAAATAACGTAAATTTAAATAACATAAGTTAAAATGACAAAATTATAAATTAATGAATTAATGTTATAACAATATTTTAAATTTCTCGCATTATAGGACTGTACAATATTGCGCTCCCTGATCTCGACACAAAGAGTACAATGCCGCAGCATTGACGGCTGCATCTTCTAAAAGTTCCTAGGTGTGACTATCACAGGTAGTACTGCTTATGATTAGGTTTTCTCCGGAGCAGTTGTTTGCGCGCTTTCAATCGGAGACCTCCGGTTACCTCCGATTGATGCCGCGCAGGTTGTATATGTGCCGTGGCGCAGACATACACTTTCCGCTGAGCATTCCTTTAATCGGATCAGGTAGTGATTCCAGTCCGCTGACGTCCGCGTATCTTTTAAAATAAGTTGTAATTGGTTGGTGTTTATTCTTTCTTTTATGTTAATCTCTCTCTCTTTCTTCGGCTCTTTTTTTGTTTTGCTTGAAGTGCTACGTTAGCTGACAGATTTTTTTTTATCTAGTTTTGAAATTCATAGTATATGTGGAAAGGCGTATTAGTTTTATGTCATTGATCAAATTAATAACATTCAATCTAACCGCAAAACTAACGCAGAAGTAAAGCTTTTCAGCAGCTAATGTAAACATTTATACTGTTGTTCTCCTAGAAACTCTCGTTTAATCGCAAACAGTGTTTGTCAATTATTATTCTAATCGGTTTAGTTTAACGTAAAATATATTAAGGGAGCTTCAGAATGAAACAAAAGAAACGTGGGCTATCAATGGGTTAAAATTTACTGTCCAACATAATTTATTCAGATTCTTCACCGGACAGGATTGTGATTATTGTGTTAAAGGGTGTCAGTATTTGAACTGCCTCTTCTAAAACGCGCCACTCTTGTTCTGTAATAAAAATATAAGCGGATATCAACTAAAGGATAATTGTAATTATATTATTACCAGATGTTTCTTTAGTTTCATTCAGAAATATTTTAATCCAAACAGTAAAATATAACTCAAGTCGTCTTTTAAATATTTCATATGTTTTTTTATTGCCTCGAAAATTACGTTTTAGAGAAATTTCAAGACTTTTTCCTATACTGTGGGCCTTTGGGAACAATAGCACTTAAACAATTTAAAAAGAAATCGTATCAAATGTTTTGCGTAATTGTTTTCATCAAGTTCGCGATTGTGCGATCGCTTCAAATGGTCTAACAAATTCGAAGTTCCACCACCATTAGAGTAAATTCGCCCACAAAGTTTACAGTGTGCGACTTTATTATTACCTTCAACTAAATTAAAGAATTTCCATGCGACGGATATCCGATTTGGTGCCATTTTATTCCACTCACAACTACAGTCAGTCCGTACGCGCCGGTCGTCCTTGAGTTAACTGTCGCTTCGCTCCGAACCCCCGCATCCCTCCGTATGTCCCCTGTTCCACCTACGGTAGTACCGGAGATCACCGGTGGAGAGCTTTATTCGCAATCTCCGATTCCTCCGCGGTAGTAGTCACTCCGATGAGCAGCATTGAACACAGACAAGCAAAAGTCTAAAAAAAAAAAAAATCCCAGGTACTGCGTGTACAAAGTGTATGTCAGCAAGTTCTGATTGCCACACTAACAACAACAAACGTAAACTGAACCGGCATCCTCGTGGATCAAGACTAACTTGATAATTATTAAAGTGTCCCCGTAGGTAACGTAAACGTATGTGAAATGTCGCCGCCTAGCGCCTAAACGGCAAGCAACCCAACAAACAGATGTGCCAGGAGATTGTCCTTGTGCAGGATAGCACGGATAGGTTTATTAATCGTTATAATGTTTCTGAGCATAGATTCCTTGTGATGAATTGTTCCTTATGGCCCATTACCAACAAAAAGCTTGTAACTTATTCTGTAATTTAATCGAGGCAATACCGTACATATTTTGCTCTTTCCATAATGATAGGGGACATATAAATTAAAGATAAATAAAATAAGTTAGAATTAAATTTGTTAAATTAAAGTAAAATAATATGAATTAAAATAATATGAACTGAAATATTAAAAAAATTAAAATAGAATGAATTACAATAAAATAAATTAAAATAAAATAAATTAGAAAATAAGTCAAAATAAATTAAATGAAAGATTAAAATAAAAATTTTAAATTAAAATAATAAATTTTATTAAATGTGATAAATAAAAATAAAATTAAAAAAAAATTAAATATATTAACATAAATAAAATAAAATAAATAATTAAAATAAAAATTAATAATATAACTAATAATAATAATAATAATAATAATAATAATAGTAATAATAATAAACTGCCCCCCATTGAGGGTAGCCCTTACGGACTCAGTATATCTTCAAAAAAATTATTATACATATATAAACATAGATATTAAATTTTAAAGAAGGGAAACAAAGAATAAGACGTGAAAAATTACAATTGCTATTAATGTGGCACCATGTGATTAATTAGGATTTGGCAGGATTTTTTTAACACAATTATCACAATGTCATCCCTCAGAGATGTTGGTAGAGTAAACTGCCGTCGAAATTCTTCGAAAAAAGCTGGTATAGTCCCTCGAGCACCTATGAGCAAGCCGAATATCTCAACGTGAATTAAGGCATATTTCACCTTGAAATAGTTGACTGTAGGCTCATAGATCGACTTCTTCTCAAGGTGGGCCTCGGCTGACTGATGACATTCTACTTCAAAACGTATCGTGGGGTCCACAATGATGCCCTGTTTAGTGTCAGCATTGTAAGCTAAAATATCTACTCGTCTCGTTGACCCATTTTCAGCTAGACAGGAGATTTCTTCTTCTACTACCCAGCCCTTATTTCTTAATGCGGCAGCAATTCTGGATCTTATAAGATGATGTCTAGAGTTCCTCAAGAGCAATCCCTGTTCACAGAATCCCAAGACGTGTGCTAAAGTTTCAATCTCCGGGCAGCCATGTCTGCACCGGGTACCGTCGAGATATCTGCCGGGAACGGAACGAACAACTGCTAAATTTTCTGTCATTTTCAGGCTAGATATCCATTCACTAGTCGAAAGTCCTTTCTTGTTTGCAATCCAACTGTTGGCGGCTGTTACTTCACTATACATCTCAACACCTTTTCCCCGTCCTGAAAGGGTCTTAATTAAAATTGATATAAATTAAATTAAAAAAATAAATGTATCTGAAATGACGTAAATAAAAATAAAATAATTGAAAGTGAAATAAATTAGAGTAAAATAAGTAAATGCACCTTTCCAGACATCTTTAAATATTCCAAAGTTACTCCAATCCATAAAAAAGGTAATCAGTTAGATTATTCAAATTATAGGCCAATTAGTATAATACCTACACTTTAAAAGTATTTGAAATCTTATTACATGATCAAATTACAGATTACTTTGAATACAATCGTCTATTTGTTAATCAGTATGGTTTTAGATCCTCCCATAATACAATTGAAGCCATAGTTAAATTTGTGAAGAATTGTTTTAGTGTTTTAGAAGCATCCAGGTTAATGTTAGGCCGTTTTTACTATTTTACCAAAGCTTTTGATATCATTTCTCACGATATACTCATAAAAAACTGAAATTTTATGGTTTTAATAATTCTAGCGCTATGTTTTTAAATTCTTATTTAACAGGCAGACACCAATCTGTTTACTGTAATGGTGCAATGTCTCAATTTAAACCTGTCAAGTTTGGTGTCCCACAGGGTTCCGTTCTTGGTCCCGTGCTCTTCATTATATAATTATATTAACGACCTCCCAGCCAGCATTGAGGATGACTGCCTTGACACTTTCATGTTTGCTGATGATTTGGCACTTGGAATTTCTCAGGATAATGTTTTGATGAAAAGACAGCTTGACAACACATTATTCAGGATAAAAGACTGGTGTGATGCCAATAAAATTAGCATCAACTCTAATAAGACTGTAGATATTACATTTTCTTTTAACAGAAATATTACTGACTTATCTCTTCCTCAGTTAAATTCCTAGGCATTCACCTCGAAGCAGGTCTGGGCTGGAGTACACACATACAATATCTTGTTAATAAAATTAATAAATGAATTTCATTGTTACGAATCCTCAGATAAACATTATGTTATAATTCTTTACTTACAGTTTATTATGCCCATATTTACAGTCACTTAAGTTACGGGACATTTTTGTGGGGTAACCATACTCGTACTTCGGTTTCTAAGTTGTTTATCCTTCAAAAGAGAGCAGCAAAAATTATTTGTGGTGTCTTTTCTAGAACTCATTGCAAACCACTTTATGTTCAACTTGGAATACTTACGTTGCCGTCAATGTTTATTCTCGATTGCCTTCTGTATGTTAAGCGTAATGTGCATAATCTTCTTACTTGTTCATCTATTCAAAATTATTCTACCCTTTCCAGACTTGACATATATTTCACCAAGTACAAATATAGTACTACAAGCAATAGTTTTATTTTCATATAAACTTTATAACTCTTCACCATTGCATATAAGAAACACGTCATATTATACTTTCAGAAGGATGGTGAGAAGGACATTGTTGGCAAATCCAATCTACAGTGCCAATGATTTTAGCAATATTACGTTTTAGATACTATTTGTTTTAACCTCATGTAATTGACAAATCTGTACATTTTAACCTGATTTTATACACGTACTATTTCTTTTCAAACTTTTAACCTGTTTTTGTGAGTATCTGCTGATTGTATATATATTTTTTATTACATATATTCATATTGTAGTAGCCATGTATTAAATATTTGTACTCTGACGTTGTAAATGGCTGTAAATCGCTGTATGACATTAAATCTATCTATCTATCTATCTATCTATCTATCTATCTATCTATCTATCTATCTATCTATCTATCTATCTATCTATCTATCTATCTATCTATCTGTCTGTCTGTCTGTCTGTCTGTCTGTCTGTCTGTCTGTCTGTCTGTCTGTCTGTCTATCTGTCTATCTATCTATCCTCTATCCTGCTATCTATCCTGCTATCTGCTATCTGCCTGCCTGCCTGCCTGCCTGCCTGCCTGCCTGCCTGCCTGCCTATCTGCCTATCTGTCTATCTATCTATCTATCTATCTATCTATCTATCTATCTATCTATCTATCTATCTATCTATCTATCTATCTATCTATCTATCTATCTATCTAATCTTTCTATCTATCTATTTTTATTATATCCTATTACACCTATTCTATCTATTCTTTTATTATATCCTATTACACCTACTCTATCTATTCTATTCTATCTATTCTTTTCTATCTATGCTATTCTATGTATTCTATTATATCTAATCTATTTTATGTCTATCTATTCTTTTCTATCTATCTATCTATCTATCTATCTGTCTATTCTATTTTGTTCTATCTATCTATCTGTCTATTATCTATTTTATTATCTCTATTATCTATTCTATCTATCTATCTATCTTTCTGTATATTCTATTCTATCTATTGATTCCATCAACTCTGTATTCTATTCTATCTAATCTGTCTATTCTATTCTTTCTATTCTATTCTATCAATCTATTCTATGTATTCATTTTATTCTATTCTATTCTATTGTTCTATTATAATCTATTTTACCCATTCTTTCTATTCTTCATTCTATCCATTATATCTATTTTATCCTATTCTATCTATTCTATCTATTTATTTATCTTTATCTATTCTATCTATCTATCTATCTCTATCTATCTATCTATCTATCTATCTATCTATCTATCTATCTATCTATCTATCTATCTATCTATCTATCTATCTATCTATCTTTCCATTCTGTCTGTCTGTCTGTCTGTCTGTCTGTCTGTCTGTCTGTCTGTCTTCTGTCTGTCTGTCTGTCTATTCTGTCTGTCTATCTATCCATCCATCCATCCATTAATCCACCTATTCTATGTAATCAATTCCTCCTTCTATCTATCTATTATCCTATCTATCTATCTATCTATTCCTCCTAATCTATCTATCTATTCTATGTTATTCTATCTATCTATTCTAACTATTCTATCTATTCTATCTATTCTATCTTATTGTATCTATTCTATTCTATCTATTTAATGTAGTCTATCTACTTTATTTTATTCTATCTATTCTATTCTATTTTCTATTTTTTATTCTATCTTCTATTCTCTTCTATCCATTCTAATCTATCTATCTATTCTATCTATCTATCTATTCTATTCTGTCTGTTCTATTCTATTCTGTCTGTTCTATTCTAGTCTATCTTTTCTTTATATTCTATTCAGTTCTATTCTATCTAATCTGTTCTATTATGTCTATTCTGTTCATTCTGTCCATTCTATCTTTCTATTCTTATTCTATCTATCTATTTGTCTATAATATTCTATCTATTCTGTCTATCCATTTCTATCTATTTTATTCTATCCTATTCTATCTATTCTATCTATTCCATCCTATTCTATCATTCATTATATTCTATCTATTCTATTCTATTATCTATCTATTCTATCCATTCCATCTATTCTATTCATCTATCTATTCTATCCGTTTTCTCTAATCTATTTATCTTCAATCCTAGACTATCTATTCTATCTATCTATCTATCTATCTATCTATTATTTATCTATCTATCTATCTATCTATCTATCTATCTATCTATCTATCTATCTATCTATCTATCTATCTATCTATCTATCTATCTATCTATCTATCTATCTATCTATCCATCCATCTATCTATCTATCTATCTATCTATCTATCTATCCATCCATCTATCCATCCATCCATCTATCTATCTATCTATCTATCTATCTATCTATTCTATCATTGTTTTATTTTTCTATCTATCTATCTATCTATCTATTCTATTCTATCTATTCTATCTATTCTATCTATTCTATTCTATCTATCTATTTTATGTTCTATTCTTTCTGTTAAATTCTATCTATCTGTTCATTCTATCTATCTATCTATCTATTCCGTTTATTCTGTTCTATCTATCTATCTGTCTATTCTATTCTATCTATTCTGTCTATTCTATTCTATCAATTATGTCTATTTTATCCTCTATCTATCTATCTATCTATCTATCTATCTATCTATCTATCTATCTATCTATCTATCTATCTATCTATCTATCTATCTATCTATCTTCTGTCTGTCTATCTGTCAGTATCTATCTATCTATTCTATCTGTATTATATCTATCTGTATATTCCTATGCCTATTGCCTATGCCTGCCTATCTATTCCTTCCTGCCTATTCTATCTATCTATCTATCTATCTATCTATCTATCTATCTATCTATTATATTCTATCTATCTATCTAATCTTTTCTATTTCTATTCAATTTTTATTATTTTTATATTCTATACTATTCTGTTCTATTCTATCTAATCTATTTTATATTCTATTCTATCTATTCTAGTCTATATTCTTTTCTATCTCCTTTCTATTCTATTCTATTTATTCTATTCTGTCTTTTTTGTATTCTATTGTATTCTAT
>JAJSOF020000039.1:13758078-13798078 GCA_025594305.2 Periplaneta americana | reverse complement strand
TATCTATCTATCTTTCTTTCTATTATCTATCTATTATCTATTATCTATCTATCTATTTTATCTATTTCCATTCTATTATACAATTCTATTCTATATATTCTATTTTATTATATCTATTATATTCTAATTATGTTCTATCTATATTTCTATCTATTATATTCTATTCTATCTGTCTATTCTATTCTATCTATTCTATCCTATTTATTCTGTCTATTCTATTCTATATAAGCGATTCTAATCTATCTATTTTATCCTATCTAATCTATCTTATTCTATCTATTCTAGTCTAGCTATTTAATGTATTCTATCTATTTTATTTTATTCTATCTATTCTATTCTATTTTATTTTATTCTATGTATTCTATTCTATTCTATCCATTCTAATCTATCTATTCTAGTCCATTCGATCTATTCTATTCTATCTGCTCAATTCTACGACGCGCCTAGGGGCCTTAAGGAAAACGTCATAGTCGGCCGCCTGATCCCGGCGGGCACCGGTTACCGCGAGTATGTGCATTCTGAAATCGTGGTGCCCGAGCAAAAGGAACGGCCCGATAAGTTCCTGGAAGAACTGGAAGAAGACCGCTGCTGGTGGACATTCAGTAGCGCCGGTTAGCGCGCACAAAGGCGGAAGATTGCGGTCCCAAGGGCCGGCAGTCTTCCGCCTTTTCAATTTTCTTTTTTGCCTCTATGGTCGTTCCTGAAAACTCCGCAATCCCGGATGCCACCGCAATTTTTTCGAGCCAAGCGGTTTTTGCGCGGTGCGCATGCAGGCGCTGTGCTTTGTACGCCGTCAACTCGTGCCCCGTTAACTCGTGCGCCGTTTTAACGGCGCATCTCAGATTGATGACAAACCCGCTTTCAGCGGGATTTGTAAAGACACGCCCGCTCCGGCGCTTAACGGCGGCAATGAATGCCGCCTGCGCCTACACGGCGCATCTCAATGTTCATTTGTGGTCCAGAATTATATCCCGCAACCTTTAGCCTTGGAACAACAGGGGGACGTATGCGTGTTTTTGCCCATTGCCGCAGACTTGCCGCGCTTGCATTGCTGGCGCTGCTTTTGGCCGTGCCGGGGGCTCTGGCCGAGGCCGGCGAATTTACCGACAAAAAAGCGGCCACCATCATGAGCATTATGGAAAACCTGCCCTGGTTCGCCGAGGGCCAAGATGCGGGCAAGTACCTGTATGTTATTTATTCTCCCGGCTGCTCTTACAGCCGCATGTTTTACGATGAGGCCAGAAGCAAAGCCGGCGACGTGCAAATACGCTGGATTCCTTTGACGACGATGGCGAGTTGAACGGCATGTACAGCGAACGCAACGCCAAAACGGTTGAAGAAGGCTTTGTGAACCAGCGCGTGCCCGAGGATACGGACAAAACCTTTACCGCTGCCGTCAACCAGTATGCAACGGCCAGCATCTACTGGCTGCTCATAGGCGGCATCTTGTCCGAGGACCGGAACTTGTATTTCCCCACCTTTGTTTACGGCACGCCTGAAAAGGTCCATGTGCAAACCGGCCTGGAAAAAGGCCAGGACATACAACAAATCTTCGCGGCCGTGCCCGCCGGGGAAGTAAAAAGACTTTGAACCCGCGGCCATCCGCTACGGCAAAAAGCCGCCGAAAATCCTGCCCGCGCCCGGCTTAAAACAATACACCAACCAAACCGGGGAAGTTGTCAACATACGCCCGGCGCCGGATAAAGACGGCAGCCGCCTTGGCGGGCTTGACCCCGGCGACGACGTGCCCCTGCCCCTGGCCAGCGTAACCGACAACGGCTATGTGGTCATTGATTTTACCGGCAAAGGCCACTACATATTTATTGAAGATGCGGCCGCGGCCCGCTGGCCGCGCAAGGCAAATAATTCGAGCCGCAAAACGTCGAGCAGGCTGTCATTGCCCGGAGCGAGGCGCCTGCCAAGGCCTATGCGGTTTTGATTTAAAAACATAGAATACCGTCAGTTATGACATTGGCGGTCTTTCCGCCGGGAAAGACCGCCTTTTTTTCTTTTTGCCCGGACAAAAACCTCAAACTGTGCTATACAAGAAGTGAGAACCCCTGACCTGCGCGCCGCGCAGGTTTGACCCGGACGCCTTACCTGGGGGTATCCATGCTTTTCTTCCAGTTTTGCACACTTGCGGACGCGGACGGCCAGTCCGCCAAATCAAAAAAACGCTGCTGCTGTTTTTGTCATGCTGCTGCCGGCTGGACCGCGGCCGTGGGCGTTTCCTTAAGCTACAACATTTCCCATCTCAATGACCGCGCCCTGGATTCGGCCAGAATCCAGGCCATGACCGCCTTTGAAAAGGACGTCAACTACCGGCGCTGGAACTCCAACCACGGCGGCGTTTTTGTCGCCGTGGAAGCCGGCAAGATCACGCCCAACCCTTATCTGGACGCCGCGGGCCGTGAAATCACGGACAGCGCCGGCAAACTGTATACCAAGGTCAACCCGGCCTTTATGACCCGCCTGGTGCATGAAATAGGCGAACTGCGCACCGGCGTGCTGGGTCACATTACCAGCGCCAACCCCATTCGCCCCGACAACAAGCCGGATATTTGGGAATACCGGGCCCTGCAATTGCTGGAAAGCAGGCAGGTGGAAGAGGTGGCCGAGATTCAGGAAATCAGGGGCAAGCCCTATCTGCGCTACATCCGGGGCCTGCTGACGGAAAAAAGCTGCCTGCCCTGCCACGAATTCCAGGGCTACAAGGAAGGCGACATCCGGGGCGGCATTACCATTTCCGTGCCCATGGGTCCTTTTTACAAAGCCCTGGATGACTCAAAGCAAAGCCTGTGGCTCAGCCACGGCGGACTCTGGCTGGTGGGCTTTCTGGCTGTATCCTTTGGCATGAGCGGCCTCATACGGCGCATGGACGAACGCGACAAGGCGGAACAGCAGGTCCGCACCCTGGCCAGGGATCTGGAAAACCGCGTCATCCGCCGCACGGCCGATTTAAAGGCCCGGCAGCAGGAATTTCAGGCCTTTATGGATAACGTGGACGCGGGCGTGTTTCTCAAGGACATGCACGGCCGCTGCCGCTTTGCCAACCTGCGCTTTGCCGCCATGTTCAGGCTTGATCCGGGCGCCCTGCCCGGCAGGGCCAATGCCGATATCTTTCCCCGGCCCTGGCCGCCGCCATTGACCGGGTGGAGGCCGAGGTCGCGGCCAACGCCGAGGGCACGGAATACAGGCACACTTGCGAGAGCGGACAGGGCTGCGGCTTCAGTTTCTTTATCTTCCCCATTCTTGAAGACGATATGGTTGTCGGACTTGGCGGCCTGGTGGTGGATATGAGCGAGCGCGACAAGGCCGAAGAAGCCCTGCGCGAGGCCCGGGACGAAGCGGAAAAGGCCAACCGGGCCAAAAGCGAGTTTCTGGCCAACATGAGCCACGAGATACGCACGCCGCTTAACGGCGTTATCGGCATGGCCGACATTTTGCTGCGCACCAACCTAAGCCAGGACCAATCGGTCATGGCCACGGCCATCAAGGTCAGCGGCGACGCGCTGCTGCTGGTGCTGAACGATATTCTGGATCTGTCCAAGGTGGAATCCGGCAAACTCCAGCTCGACCCAACGCCCTTCAAGCTGCGCGACTCGCTCTTTACATCGGCCCGGTCCGTGGCCCACATTGCCTACGGCAAGGGCATCGAGCTTATTCTGGATATTGCCGACGACGTGCCGGACCATCTTGTCGGCGATTCGCTGCGCATCCGCCAGATACTGCTCAACCTGGCCAACAACGCCTTGAAGTTTACGGACAAGGGCGAGGTGCGCCTGACCGTGCGGCTTGTCGAGCGCGGCGAATCGGACGTTACCTTACGCTTCCGCATCTCCGATACCGGCATCGGCATTCCCAGGGAAAAGCAATCCCGCATCTTTGAAGCCTTTGAGCAGGTGGACAGTTCCGTAACCCGCAAATACGGCGGCACTGGCCTGGGCCTGGCCATCTGCGCCGGTTTTCTGCAGCTTATGGGTTCGGAATTCGAACTGGAAAGCGAGGAAGGCAAAGGCTCCAGCTTCAGCTTTACCTTGCGCCTGCCTTTGGCTCCCAACGCCAATGACGACGGCTACCGGCCTTCGCTGGTGGGCAAGAGCATTCTTTTGGCCGACAGAAACACCTCGGTTACCGGGCTGATTGCCCAGGCCTTAAGAAAGGCCGGGGCATCCGTGGACGCCTGCACCGATATTGATGACTTTATAGCAGTTGCCGATAAATGGCATGACGCGGTCGTGGTCGGCCAACACTTCATGGAATCGCACTTCCCGGACATGGTGCGCCTGCGCGACTCCATACCCCATGCCTCGCGCTCCATGCTCTTTTTCATGGCCGAAGGTTCGCTGGCGCCGGACATCCGCGACATAGCCAAGGGGCTGCTGGCAAAACCCGTAAACCCGGACAAGCTCATCCAGGCGCTTGCCACGGAACTGTGCGACCCGGATGGCGAAACCGGGGGCTGCGCCGACGTTAGCCTGCAGCGCAGCGCGGCGCGCCACATTCTGCTGGTTGAGGATGTGGAAATAAACCGCATTGTAGCCACGCACATGCTGCACGAACTCGGACACACGGTAACCGAGGCCTGCGACGGCCAGCAGGCCCTTGACCTGCTTATGCGCCAGAGCTTTGACCTGGTTTTCATGGACGTGCAGATGCCGGTCATGGACGGGGTAACGGCCACGCACAAAATACGCGAGTGGGAAGCAACCCGGCCGGATAAAAAGCCGAACATCATCATAGCCATGACCGCCAACGCCCTGAAGGGCGACAGGGAAAAGTACCTGGCCGCCGGCATGGACGACTATGTGTCCAAACCCTTCCACTTTGAAAACATCAAGGCGGTGATGGAAAAATACCCGGCCGAATAGGGACGGCACGGGCTGGCGCCTGCCGGGAAGCAACCGCCCCGCCGGGCAATTGGAGCATTTTCACAGTGAAAGCGCTTCAAATTGCCTGGCGGGGCATTCACTTTTCATTCCTGTATATTGTATCGTCCGCCTGCATGGATTTGGCGACAAGATGGGCGGATGCACCATTGGCAATACGCTCTTGACAACAAAAACGACATACGATACAAGGTATACTCGTGAAAGAGTTTTAAAAAATTCTTTCCTTGTGCCGGTATTCGCCCTTCATTGAGCGGCCCTTGCGCCGGATGCCCCGTTCTCTTTACGACAGTTCTTTTTTCGCGCCGCGTGTACAGTGCGGCCGCATCCGGTCAAAGCCCGGGGCCGCGCTCAATTTCTTTCAAGGAGTGTTCATGAAACGTTTTCTCATCCCGGTTTTTGCCCTTCTGGCGCTTTGTCTTTGTTCAGCCCCGGCCCTGGCCGCGCAAAAACCGTGCGCATCGCCTATGTGGAATGGCCCTGCGCCATGGCCACCAGCACCCTGGCCAAGGCCGTTATTGAAGAACGCCTGGGCCACAAGGTGGAGCTTATTCCGGTTTCGGCCGCTGTTATGTGGCAGGCCGTGTCCTTTGGGCGAAGCCGACGCCACGGTGGCCGCCTGGCTGCCGACCACACAGGGCGACTATTTTAAAAGCACCAAAGACAAGCTGGAGGACCTCGGTCCGTTAGTGGGCGGCGCGCGCGTTGGCTGGGTGGTGCCCGACTACGTGGATATCGCCTCCATAGAAGACCTGGCGGGCAATGAAAAGAAATTCGACGGCAAAATCTACGGCATCGACCTGGCGCGGGCCTGATGCGCCTTTCGGAAAAAGCCATGAAAGACTACGACCTTAAAGGCTATACCCTGATGGAAGGTTCGGACGCGGTCATGGTTGGCGCGCTGGCCGACGCCATCAAAAACAAACGCTGGATCGTGGTCACCGGCTGGTCGCCGCACTGGATGTTCGGCCGCTGGCCGCTGAAATACCTGAAAGACCCCAAAAAGAGCCTGGGGGAGGAAGAGGCGATCCACGCCGTGGCGCGCAAGGGCCTCAAAAAAGACATGCCGGACGTGTACAAACTGCTGGACAACTTCTATTACACCGATACCGTGCAGCTTGAAAACTCATGGCCGCCATGGAATCGGGCGGCGCGCCCCTTGAGCACGCCAAAGCCTTTATGAAGGAAAACAAGGATCAGGTGGACGCCTGGCTGAAGTAAACAGACGTCATTCCCCCTACTCCTAACGGGCGTCATCCCATTGCCCAACGGACGTCATCCCCGCGAAAGCGGGGATCCAATGCTTTGGTTTTGCAATGGTTTATCAGAGGGCTGAAAGACGCTGCGAAAACTTAGGGCCTTCCAGCATACACAATATGCCCAAAACGTGCAGATGCTCCCGCGTCAGGGCCTTTGCACCAGCATTCAGAGGAATTTGTCCTCTGGCAAGAAAGAAAGCAGCTTTTATGGCGGGAAGTGTACTCTTTTGGTACTCGACCGCCATAAAAGCCTTTTGACGCAGCCAGAGGGCAAAAGAACCTGAATGCCCCTAGTGTAATGTTCAATAGTTGTTCACCCTCCCTCAAATCGGTAAAGCTGGACTTACCACAGAACAGCAAGCCGAACGAGGGAGAGGGTGAACAGCCATAAGAATGCCAAACTGACGGCCAGAGGTCGAGAAGAAATGATCCGGCGGATGGGTGATATGCCCGCCGCCACAGTGGCGGCAGGATTCGGCGTAAGTCTGCGTACCGCCAGAAAATGGATGAGTCGCTATCGGCAAGGAGGTTCCGCGGCGCTTGCCGACAGAAGTTCCCGTCCTGCGGTGCCGGAACAAACTAACGGAGCAAGATTTGAAAGGCGTTATCTGGTCGTTGCGCAAAAACGCAACTACCGGAGACGAAATAGCTGAACGGCTTGGCATTTGCCGTAGCAGCGTATTTCGGGCCTTACGGAAGCTTGGCTGTTCGCGGCTTTCGTCCTTGAGGAAAAGGAGCCGATTCAGCGTTACCAGTGGGAAACCGGGGCAAATGTTGCACCTGGATATCAAGCGGTTGGCAAAATCGACGGTGTTGGGCACAAAAAGGCGGGAACACGGCAAGTCCCCGGCGGCGACCAGGCTGGGAATATTTGCACGTCTGTGTGGATGACGCTTCCAGGGCAGCATATACTGCTGTCCTTCCGACGAAACGGCTGAGTCGGCGATAGAATTTTTATGGTTTGCCGTTGCCTGGTATGCTTCACACGGCATCAAGGTGGAGCGTGTCCTCACAGATAACGGCGCTTGCTACAAGTCCTGGAAATTCCGCGAGGCTTGCCGTGAATTTGCATAAAACACAAGCGTACACGGCCTTACCGGCCCCAAACCAACGGCAAGGCGGAACGCTTCATCAGAACGGCACTAAAAGAGTGGGCATACGCGCAAACGTACACCCACCATGGAAAAGAACAGCTTACCTGCCGGTTTTTGGACGCATCGTTACAACTTTCTGCGTCCTCACACGGCTCTTGGAAGAAACCTCCAGCTTCAAAACTGCGCGGAGGGTGAACAACGTGTTGACACTCTACACCTAGGTGCAGAGTGTCAACACGTTGTTCCCCCCCTGCGTTCAGTTTTGAAGCTGGGGAATTACCTACCCTCCTAGCTAGCTGGAAAATGTATTCTTCGTGAAAAATCTCGCCGGCTTTAAGCTTGTCCGCTAATTCCTTGAAGCCCTGCGTGTGGCGGCAGGCTGCCCGCTGGCTATTTTTAAGATAGTAATAAAAATTATAGTCCGGCGAACCAGTGTAGTTAAAATCAAGCTCGGAAACTTTTTCGAATTGGTTGCTTATGATACTGTAAATACTGTCTGTTTCCAAGTCATAGAGCAACTGGAGCGCGCACGGTAAAATACACTTTTTTTCCTCATCGGTTTTCTTCTCGCCCAAACCATGCGCGCAGGCAACGATAAGATCCATAAGTTTGGGCAGAAACTCCTTCAGTTCCTCCCCAAATTCTGAAATAAGCGTCACTCTGGGTTTGAGCACCGTCATCAGGCGGACAACCCATGTACCCCCAAGGTGATCTTGTAAAAAATTGATTTTTGAGGCTCAACGGCCGACTGCGCCTTTTTCTGATTTTTATGCGGCCCGTATTTTTTAGGATCAAGCTCGTTTTTATGTAAAGATCCCAAGTGCGGCACGAGAATGTCCGGGCGCCACGAAATCTCCGTAAGATCCGAAAAAGTTTTCCAATATCCGTCCCAGATTTCGTTCGCGCTATCGAGCAGATTCTTTCCCTCAGCATTCTTGTCAGTACGGCACAACCCCGTATCGCCCGTAAAAAGAATTTCCTTTTGCCGCCACCGGAGAGCTGCATATCAAAAAGCAGGCCGACCGAATACCGCTCAGCGACCACCTCGTCGTGAAAAAGCCGGCAAGACACGCAACCGCAGCCCCTTGCACAGTTCGTAACGGTCACCGGCGCCCATGACCATGACGTTCTCAATATAGTCCGCGTTGCGCAAGTCAAGAAACCCGCTGTATTTTTTAAATGTCCCCGCGTTTAGGTAGAGTTTCACACGATGGGCACTTCCGGCGCCGGTGGTTTTGTTCCGCTTGTAAAGTAAAGAGAGTAGAGATTCTAGATCGTTGGTATGATCGTTGTGGGCATGGGTAATAACGATATTATTGATGTGCGTGAGGCGTCCTCCGGTCCGGTGGAAATTTTCCAAAAAATTAAAGCCAGGGTCTATAGCGATGCCTACTCCTTGTAGAAAAGGAAATATCCGCCGCCCACACTGCTATCAGAGGCATCGGGAGGGAAGGAGTATAGAATTTCCATTTGCGCAGCCCATAAAAACTTCTGCTTTTATGAAACGGCTCAGGGTATTTCCTTTTTTTCGCAGACGGTATGTCCAGGAAGGAATGCAGGGATTCTTCCGCATCTTTTTTGAACTTTTCGAATTCGTTTTTCTCAGGCAGCATGGTCATCAGCACGCGCTCGATAACCTTACCCAGACGCAATGTCACACTGGGTAGATCCTCGCGCCTGCCGTCACCGGGAATAGGCATCTTTCTCCATGAATCCTGCGGGACATCACGACCTCCAGCAGATTGATATGGAGTACTGGCGTCAGCCTTGGCTTGAGTGCCACCTTCTCTTTCCCATTTGCGTTTGCGTTGTTCAATAATGCGTTTGTAGCGCAACATATTGGCATCAGTGGGTTTTTTTTCGAGCGCTTTATTGACGCTGGCAAGAGCTCTGTCAAAATCTTCTTCATTGCTCGTTTCCACTGCACGGATGAGAAAAGTCAACCCCTGATTGATATAAGTGGAAAGATCATAAGGGTTTATTTCTATTGCCTGCTCAAATAAACGGAGAGCATCGTCCAGATTTTTTCTCTGGTATAGGCAACAGCTTTCTGTTGCAGAGACCTATAATCGGCGGGATTAATTTCCAATGCTTTATCAAACCATTTAATAGCCTCTTTATAATCACACCTTTGACCAGACACACAGCTTTCTGGCGCAGAGCGTCATAGTCATCCTCCTTATTCAACAAAGATTTGTCAAACATTTCAATGGCTTTTTCTGTTTTTCCTGAAGACTCAAGCACACGCCCAAAGCTCTTTGAAGAAAATAATCTTCTTTCTCCAGCTTCAAAGCTTCACGGAGCATGGCCTCCTGTTCGACGTAATTTTCATGCTCATAGCATGCGTATTCCGCATTGAAATATAGATGATACGCCTTATTTTCCTTGGAAGCCTCAATGGCTTTACTGAGTAATGCCTCGCCTTTAGCTCTATCCCCGAAATCATAAAGATCGTCTATTTCATCGGACATTTTACGAAAACATTCTACATCGCTCATGTCTCCTCCTCAACCATAGTTATACACGCTATGATAAAAACTTTGCCTGTGATTAGCGACAAAATGATAACGAATTGAAGAAAAAAACAAGATCTTACAACCACAAACATTTCTTACAGTCACAACGCTTTACAGCTGAGAAAAAATAACGAATACTCCTTAGCGCCTTGCCCATGTTTATCTGGATGCATGCCCTTTATGTTTGGCCACAATTAATTGACTCTGCGCTTCAGATTCAGCTTGTTCAAAGGAACCCTCCAATGCGCCGCGCACACAGCCTCAATATATTCATACTCATCCCTTTTCTGCTCCTGATGTCGTTTGAGTCGATGCAGGCCGAAGCCGCCCCCCCCCTGCCGGTGCTGGTCAGCATTGCCCCGCAAAAATACATGCTGGAACGCATTGCCGGCGACAACATCGCCGTCACCGTGCTGGTCAAACCGGGCAGCGACCCGCACGCCTACGAGCCCACGCCCTCGCAAATGCGGGCCGCAAGCGCGGCCGCCTGCTGGTTTACCATTGGCGTGCCTTTTGAGGATGCCTGGCTGCCGCGCATCAGCGGCGCGGCCCAAAATATGACGGTAATTTCCATGATTCAAGGCATCAAACGCCTGCCTTTTGACGATTCCGCCGGGCACGGCCCGGAGTGCACGCATGACGAACACGAGCACAGCCACGCAGCGCCCGAACACAGCCACGCAGCGCCCGAACACGGCCACGGTTGCGCTCATGAACACAGCCATGACAGCCAGGACCCGCACGTCTGGCTTTCGCCCATGCTGGTGCGCGACATGCTCTCGGACGCGGCCAGAGCTTTGGGCAAGCTGATGCCGGAAAAAGCCCGGAATTTCGCAAAACGCCAGGGCCTTTGCCGACGAACTGGAAGCCCTGGACGAGGAACTGGCCATGCGCTTTGCGGATTTTCCACAAGAGCGGCGCGTCTTTTTGACCTTTCACCCTTCCTGGCGCTATTTCGCCCACAACTATCTTTGACCGAGCTGGCCATTGAAGTGGACGGCAAGGAACCCGGCCCCAAAACCTTGAAGGCGGTTACCGATGCGGCCAAGGCCCACGGCCTGACCACCATTTTTGTGGAGCCGCAATTTCCCAAGGGCGCGGCCAGGGCCGTGGCCCAGGCCATAGACGCGCGCCTTGTCGAAGCCGACCCCTTGCAGGAAAATCTGGTGCAGCTGTACAAGGGCATGGCCGACAAGCTGATTGATTCCTTTCAAAGGCCGCGCTGATATGGATAAAGCCAGCCTGAACAGCGGCGCGACAAGCGGCCGAACGACAACAACCGGCCTGCCCGGCGGCGGGGCAACGGCGGCCGCCAGGCCCGGCCTGCCGCCATTTTCCGCCGCCGCGCAGGCAGACGCTGTCGCGGCCTTTGGCGCAGCCGCAAAGGCCCCGGTCCGCCACCAGGGCGCGCCGGATAGCCGGGACGCGATTTTTGCCGACAATCTGTGCTTTACCTATAATGGCGGCCACAAGGCCCTGGACAACATCTCCTTTTGCCTTGCGGCGCACGAATTCATGGCCGTTATCGGCCCCAACGGCGGCGGCAAGACCACCCTGCTGCGGCTCATTCTCGGCCTGTTGCAGCCCCAGGCCGGGCGCCTTGCGGTCTTTGGCCGCCGGCCGTCGGACATGAGCCGCTGCATAGGCTATGTGCCGCAGTTCGCCACCATGCGCCCGGATTTTCCGGCCTCGGTGCTGGAAATGACGCTTATGGGCGCGGCCCGCCCGGGCCCCCGGGCCGGATCCTGGCCCACCAGCCGAGCCGCCCGGCAAAAGGCCGCCGACTACCTGGATGTGCTCGGCCTTGGCGGTTGCCTTACAGCCCCGGCCGGCAGCCTGTCCGGCGGCCAGCGCCAGCGCGCCCTGGTGGCCAGAGCCCTGATGAGCAGGCCGGAAGACGGCTCGCCCTTTTTGCTGCTGCTTGACGAGCCGACAGCCAGCATAGACCCGGAAGGCAAGTTCTGCTTTTACGAATTTCTGGGCAAGCTGCGCGGCACTGTGAGCATGATTGTGGTCAGCCACGATCTTTTCATGGTTTCGCCCTTTTTCAGCCGCATTGTCTTTATCAACCAGCGCCTGACGCCGCTTTCCGCCACCGGCCTTACGCCGGAGAACCTGAACACCCTGTTCGGCAGCCATTTGCACGACTGCCCGGTGGCTGACATACAGCACGCAACCGGCGCGCAGCACGGCCCGGATTGCAGCCATCCGGCCTGCCAGCCCGGCGGCGAGGCCCAAATCGCCGCCCAGCCGTCGGACCAGCCACCCATCGCCGCCCAGGCCGCTGGCCAGCCCTGCGGCCGGGAAAGCCCTGCCAAAAACTCGGGGGCTTGCGCCTGCCATAGCGCGGAACAAACGCATTTTCCGCCTTGCACCGGCCCGGACGGGCAGGGAAAGGCCTGATGGAAGCCATGCTGGCCCAGTTCGCGGACATGGCCGCCTCGCCCTTTATGCGCCACGCCGCGCTGGCCGCCTTATTCGCCAGCATTGCCTGCGGCCTTGTGGGCACCCTGGTGGTCCAGAACCGCCTTACCTTTCTGGCCGGCGGGGCCTCGCACGCGGCTTACGGCGGCATTGGCCTGGCCCTGCATTTTTCCCTGCCGGTACTGCCCGCCACCCTGCTCTTTTCCCTGGCCGCCTCCCTGCTCATGGGCGCGATCACCTTGAAGCAGGAGCGCAAAAAAAACGCCGAAGCCTCAACGGACGCGGCCATTGGCGTGCTGTGGGCCGCGGGCATGGCCTTTGGCATTATTCTTATTGAGCTCACGCCCGGCTATGCCGGCGAGCTTATGGGCTTTTTGTTCGGCAGCATCCTGACCGTGCCGTACGAAGACCTTGTCGGCATGGGGCTGTTCGTGCTGGCCCTGCCGCTGCTGCTCTTTTTTTTCTCCCAGGGCATCTGGGCCGTGAGCCTGGACAGGGAATTCGCCCGCACGCGCGGCCTGCCGGTCAACTTTCTGCTGCTGCTGCTCATCGGGCTGACGGCCGTTACCGTGGTTATGCTCATTCGCATTGTCGGTCTTATTCTGGTGCTGGCGCTTTTGACCATTCCGCCCCATCTGGCCCGGGGCTACTGCCGCTCGCTGTGGGGGGCCATGATTCTGGCCGCGATCCTGGCCTTTGCCTTCTGCCTGGCCGGCCTCGCCCTGTCCTGGCAGACGGATATTTCGTCCGGCGCGGCCATTATCGCCGTGGCCTCGGCCGTATATTTCATCGCGCCGCTGGTAAAAAGGAAGCAACCATGACCTGAGATTGCGTCAGGTCTGTGCATTCCACTGCCGCAAATGGCTGTCGATAAAATCGCACACGGCCTGATGCTCGGCCTTGCCGTTGCCTTCGATGCGCAGCGGCTCGCCAAAGGCGAAGTGCACGCTGCGCGTAGGGTCAAGCCCGCCGTAATCCTTGACAAAGCGGCCGTTTTTCCAGGTGTCGGTGCGCAGGGCAATGGGCAGCGCCGGCACACCCGCGCGCTTGGCAAGCTTGATGCCCATGCTGTTGAAAATCTCCGGCTTAAAATCCCGGCTGCGCGTGCTCTGCGGAAAAACAATCACAGACATGCCGCGCTCAAGCCGTTCCACGCCCTGTTCCATAACTGTGACAAAATCCTCGCGCGGATTTGCGCGCTCCACCACAATGGGTTCGCGCGATTGCAAACCGCCCCGAACCACGGATAGCTGAGCAGGCTGCTTTTGACCACAAAGGTCACCGGCTTGCGCGGCTGGATAAAGCCGGGTAGCACAAAGGTTTCCAACGTGCTCATGTGGTTGCCGATAAAAACGCAGGGGCCGTCCAGCTTGTCGATATTATCCATGCCCCGCACGCTAAAGCGCACGCCGCAATGCTCCAAAAGGCGCATGGTGCGTAAGCTGCCCTCGCACCACTGCTTGCCCTGGTATTTGCCGGCCGAGGCCAGCGCGCCGTCGTGCCGGATAATGTCCACCACATACCAGGAATAAAAAAGGAAGGAAAGCGCGAGGCCAGAAAACCGCCCTGCCCCGGCGGCGTGTCATAGCTGTCGCCGGAAAGGGGTTTTCATTGAGGGCAATTTCCTTGAATTTAAAAGGAGGCATGCTGTTTCCTTTACAATCGTATTAAACCAAGTTTTTCCCAAAACTAAATAGCCTCAATGCCAGCTACAGCCGAGCAGCGTCGCCACAGGATGTCTATGAAAGCACCTATTAAGCGGACGAAGGAAACGCTGAGTTTTTTTTTGACAAGGAGCCTTTTTTGAAGAGGGGCTGACTCTTTGTCCTGGTCTTCAAAAAAAGGCGAGCAACGCAGTTCAAAACGGAAAAATCGGCGTTTCCCTAGATTTTGCCCCTGCCGGTCACCTTCCTCCACCAGGCGCCGTTAAGCCCTTCGGCCCGGCATTTTGGGAAAATAAACTGCCGCCCGGCCAGACTTTCCGGCAGATATTCCTGGGCTGTCCAGGCTTCGGGAAAATTGTGCGGATACAAATAGCCCTTGCCGTAGCCCCATTCTTTTTGCAAGCGCGTGGAGGCGTTGCGCAGATGCAGCGGCACGGGCTGTACCCCGGCCGCCTTGACCTCGCGCGAAGCGTTGACATAGGCGGCGTAAGCGGAATTGCTTTTGCGCGCCAGGGCGAGGTAGATCACGGTTTCGGCCATGGGCAGGTAGCCTTCAGGCATGCCCACCAGTTCCACGGCCTGCTGGCAGGCCACGGCCAGGGGCAGGGCCGCGGGGTCGGCCAGGCCTATATCCTCGGCCGCGGAAAGAATCAGCCTGCGGCAGACAAAGCGCGGGTCTTCGCCGCCTTCCAGCAGGCAGGCCAGATAATAAACGGCCGCGTCCGGATCGCTGCCGCGAATGGACTTGATCAGGGCCGAAGCCAGCTCATAATGCTTGTCGCCCTGCTTGTCGTGCCGGGCCACGATTTCCGGCAAGGCGTTCTTGATGCCCTCGTGGTTGCGCTGCTCCGGCGGCAGGGCGGCCGCGTATTCAATAAGGTTGAGCAGCGTGCGCGCGTCGCCGCCGCACAGGTTGGTGAGCATGTCCAGGCTTTCCGGCTCAAGGCTCAAGCTCATGCTCTCGGCCCCGCGCAGGGCCAGCTGCAGCAAATCCTGCTTGGAAAGGGCCCTGAGGCGCAAGACGTGCAGGCGCGACAACAGCTGGGCGGTCACGCTGAAAGACGGGTTCTCCGTGGTGGTGGCAATCAGGGTCAGCTCGCCGCTTTCCAGCAGCGGCAGAAAAAAGTCCTGCTGGGCTTTGGAAAAACGGTGCAATTCGTCCAGAATGAGCACGTCCGTGCCCGAGAGCATGCGCCTGAGCTGCTGAATGCCGGCCTCGGGCGCGCTGATGCGCGTTACCTTGCGGCCGTGGGCTTTGGCCAGCAAAAGCGCCAGCGTGGATTTGCCCGAACCGGGCGGGCCGAAAAGCAACAGACTGGGCAGGCGCTCGGCCCGCAACAGATTTTCAAGCTTGGCGCGCAGATGCTCCTGCCCGACAAACAATTCCAGTTCGGCCGGCCGCAAACGCTCGGGTAATGGGGCGAGAATACTCATACTATACCTTCCAACAATGCCTCGGAAAAATGGTTTTCTCCACCAAGGCGCGGCAATTGACGGTATTGGAATCCCCACTATTGGAGAATTTTGCATTCAGGCAAGCAAGACGAGTTTTTTTGTTTTTGACGAGAATGGATTTTGCTCTCTGCCAAGGAAGGCGAGTCCCGGGCGGAGGGAGTGTATTCTTCCATACTCGACCTTCGCACGGGGCGAGCCTGACGACGGCAGAGGGCAAAAGACATCTCGTCATTGTCTGGCCCACCAGGCAAGGCCGAGAGTCAGCACAGCCGCTGTTTCCCAGCGCAGAATGCGCGGCCCCAGGCTTACGGCTTCAAAGCCGGACGAGATGAATATATCCGCCTCGCGCGGGAAAAGCCGCCCTCCGGGCCGACCACCAGCAAAATATCGCCACCTCCGTCAGCGTTCTTACGGCCGCCGCCGTCCCGGCCTGTTGCCGCGCCCGGCCGGTTGTCAAAAACAAGATCGTCACGGCGCAGCAAGCGGCCCTGGGTGTCGCCTTCATAAAGCAAAAAAGCCCGGTCAAAATCGCCGCGCCGCGCGGCCAGAGCCTCGGCCCCGCCCCGCAGCATGGTCAATTCCGGCAGCCAGGCGCTTTCGCACTGTTTGGCCCCGGCAACAAGGGCCGCCTTCCAGCTCTGCTTTTCCGCCTCGGGCAGATTGGCCTGGCTGTAATCGCCCTGCCAAAACCAGACGGCCGCGGCTTCCAGCTCCACGGTTTTTTCCATAAACCAGCCGCGCCGCAAGGCCTTGGAAAAACCGGCGGCTAGGTGCAGCGCACGGCCGGGCCGGGCGCAAGGCTTTCTGACTCGCAGTCTAAAAGCGCGCCGGTTTTCACGGCCCGGGCAACGCAAAAAAGCCCCTGCCTGCCCTGGCCGTCAAACAGGCGCACCCGGGCGCCCTCTTTCAGCCGCAGCACCCTTGCCAGGTGGTGCGACTCGGACGGGTCAAGAACAAACGGGGCCTGCCAGGCTTCAGGCGCAAGATAAAAGGAGTGCAGCGTCATGGGGCTATGAAAATAGCGCAGCGGCGCTGGGAGGGCAAGGGTAAGGTAAAGCGTTCACCGGCAGCTGCCTGCCGCTCGCGAACGAGTGGCGCATTCACATTCTGAAGGCCCGCCCATGCGGCAGCCACAAATCTGCCGTTTCGCCCGGGAGAACGGCCAGGTAAAAAAACCGCACAATCCCAAAAGCGAAACGCGTGCAAAGGGATTGGCCGAAACGGCGTGGACGTCGAGCGGCCATCGCCAGAAATGATGGAATTTTGCCCTGAGGCGAGGAAGGTTCCGTTTTTCCGGCGGTCCATAGACCTTAAGGTCATGGCCGCCGGAAAAACGGGTTCTGACAAAGGCTCAGAGCAAAAGGCCAGTTTCGCGATGGCCGCGAGAACTCAACAGACTAGACCAGCGTCATGCGGGCCGTACCGCCCTTATAAAACGGCGGCTGCACCGCCTCGGCCTCAAGCTCGGCCTTGGCGGCCTTGACCGTGTAGGCGGCAGCCCCGGCATGCTCGGCCTTGATAAAGGCAAAGGCAATGGCGTTGCCCACAGAGGGGCCAAACGAACCGCTGGTCACCAGGCCGACTTCCCGGCCGTCCAGCAGCACGGCATCGCCGTGGCGGGCACTGCGCCTGCCGGGAATTTGCAGCCCCACAAGCTTTTCGCGCACCTCGCGCGCGCCTTCGTGGCCCACATAGGCAATCTGCGAAGTGAGCATGGCCGCGTAGCCGGCTTCGGCCGGGCTGTGATTTTCGTCAAGGTCCTGGCCGTTCAGGGGCAGGCCGACCTCAAGGCGCAGGGTGTCGCGCGCGCCAAGGCCCACGGGCTTGACCCGCTCGTCCGTGAGCAGCAACTCCCACATCTTCAGGGCTTTTTCGGCCGGCAGATAAATTTCGACCCCAAGCTCGCCGGTATAGCCGGTGCGGCTTACCAGCAGGGGCGCGCCTTCAAAGCTGCCGTCTTCGGTAAAGCCGAAATAGGGCAACCTGCGCCACGAGCCGGGAATCAGCTTTTCCAGCACGTTAAACGATTCCGGCCCCTGCAGGTCGAGCTTGGCCGTGGCGTCGGACACGTCTTCAATAAGAGCCGCGCTGCCTACACGTTCTTTGAGGGCGCTCAGGTCGGAAGCCCGGCAGCCGGCGTTGACCACCACCAGAAAACGGTCTTCGCGCAGGCGGTAGACAATAAGATCGTCCATAATGCCGCCGCGCTCGTTGAGCAAAAAGCCGTAGCGGCAGCGCCCGGCTTTGAGCGTGGCAAAATTGATGGTCAGGGCCGCGCCCAGGGCCTCGGCGGCGTTTTTGCCGTCCACGATAAATTCGCCCATGTGGCAAATGTCAAACAGTCCGGCCTTTTCGCGCGTATGCAGATGCTCGGCGATAATGCCCGTGGGGTACTGGATGGGCATGTTCCAACCGGCGAACGGAGCCATTTTGGCCCCGTGTTCCACATGCCAGCCGCCAAGCGGGGTGCTGAGAAGAGATGTCACGAAACGCTCCTTGGGGGATTGTCGCGGCGGACCGGCTCAGGCTTGGGCCGCAACGGCCAGAGCAAGGCGCTGAGGAGCTTCCGCCCGCAGGTTGCGAATGGATTTAAAGTCGTCGATGAGCGAAACGAGTTTACCATAGTTGCGTTTGATCTCCAACCCGTTTCGGGTCAGCTCGTCATCCGCTTTTTCCACGTAGCAGCGCAGCAAATAGCGGTCGTTCAGCATGGATTCGCCAATGGCGATAACGGTGTTCACCAGCGAGTCAAAGTAGCTGACAATCTCGAACTTGAGCGAATGCAGCAGGGTCACGGTTTCGGCCAGCATGGTTCTGTAGCCTATGCGCTCGCCCCTGAACTGCCGGGCCTGCAGGTCTTCGAGCACGCGAATCTTGCGGGCCTGCAAGATATAGCTGTATTTGGACTTGACCTCGTGGAACAGGTCGTTGAGCTCGCTGAAACGCTCGTCATGATCCGGCGAGAGCAAATAGGTATCGAGCACCTTGCCGATATTGGCAAAAAACTCGTCGCTGTAGCCGATCATGCGGCGCTGGTGTTTGGAAAGCCAGGCGTACAGAAACTTGAGCCGCTTTTCCTCGGTGTCGGTATCTTCAACTATTTCGTTGCGTTTGTAGATGATGCGGCCCGCATGCTCGCCCCGGACAATGTCGTTGAGGCGCAAAAACATGGTGGTGGTGTCGCGAATCAGCCCGGCCGTTTCCAGGGTTTCGCCGGTCAGGGGGTGAATGACCGCCTGGGAACGCACGGAAAGGGCGCGCTCCTGGCGGACGTTGTCCGGGCTGAACTTGTGCTGGCGGTACAGCACCTTGAGAATGACCACCTGGCGTTTTTCATCCAGCAGATAGCCTTCGTCATACAGGCGCTCGAGCACCCCGTCCTGGTTGTCCTCAATGCTGACCAGGGCGATTTTATCCACGCGCGGGTAGCTGTGGCTGCCGCTTGAGGAATACATGGTGGTCAGCGTGCGGTCTGACTGGCCGAGGGTGCGTATTAAAAAGCGCTCGCCCATCTTGTGCAGGCGGCGGGCAAAAACCGCGGCCGAGGTGCGCCGCTCCGAGGCGACGGGGTAGCCGTAAAGCTCCATAAGGTGCTGGAGCACGAAATTGCGGTTTTTCTCGTACAGGTCGTGATCGTCCATCTTGAATTTGCCAATGCGCAACCCGTAGCGCTTGACCTCGGTATCCAGATCGGACGGAAAGGAGCCGAAGACCCCGGCCAGATAAAATTTCATGTCGCCCGGGTGCGGCCCGTGCAGGCCCATGACCTGGGCCCGGTCCATGGCGGCAAGAAAGGGCATGAGCGAGGGGTATTCGCTTAAAGAGGAAACATCGGCCTTGTGAAACAGCTGGCGCAGATGGTCGTGCAGCAGGCGCGGCAGGCGCGACTGCAATACCCCAGGTTGCGGGCCATGTATTCGTGGGCGTGATCAAGACGCAAACTGCGGTCAAGGGGCTTTAAATTGTCGAACTGGAAAATTTCCGTAAAATAGCGGATGGGCCTGGCAAAGGCCACCAGGCTGAAGCTCGGCAGCTTTTTATGTTCCCAGAGGTCGGCTTCAAACGAGGGCAGCAGCTCTCGTGTTTCCACCAGCGGATAATCGGCATACTCCGTAAAGGGCTTGACCAGACAATACTTGATATGGACAAGATCAAGGAAGTGTTTTAAGTCGCCCAGCGTGGAAAAAACCGCCGGGGCCTCCAGGCTCCAGGCGTCCTTCCAGGCGGGGCTGGCTTCGGTAAACAGCTTCGTCCACTCAATTGTCATATTGGTCTGGTTGTTCTGACGGTCCGGCGGACCTGTTAATGCCCGGGCCGGCGAAAGCCGGCCTGAGGTTGTTGGCAAAGGCACTTTGACAACAACCCGCCGCGCAGGCGTAGGCGGCATTCATTGCCGCCGGTACAGCCTTCGCGGGCGTGCCTTGCAAACCCTGCCGCAGGCGGGTTTGCCATCAAACCGGGACCGGCGAAAGCCGGCCTTTCCCCCTGAAAAATGCCGCCCTCCGCACTCTTAACGAATACGAATAACTGTAAGAAATTTCCACGGAAATTGCGAGTAAAATATAAGGGTAACCGGCCTCGCGTTCTGCTATCCTGTCTGTACTTTTCCGGCAATCGCTCCGGCGCATTGTCCGCACGCAAAACAGGCAAAATGAATTTTGATATGACTGCTGATGACAATTACTGAGAACTGACGTACTATTATTCGTGGTGGGGCGGCTTATACAGCCGACCGCATGGAAGACGCAATGTCCCAAAGCAACAGCATAAGAACAAATACTCCTACAGAAAGCCGCAACACCGCCCGGTCTTTGGTAGCCAAGCAGCCCATCTTCGACAGACAGGGCAGCGTCTGGGGCTATGAACTTTATTTAGAGCCACCGAGGAAAACAGATATACCGGCCCGGACGAGCGCACGGCCACTTCCACGGTCATGCTCGACGGCCTTGAGCTTATGCGGCCCATCTTGCGGCCCGACCAGCGCTTTCTCATCAATTTTACCGAGGAATTCCTCGAGGCTGAACTGCCCTCTCTGCTGCCGCCCAGCGTCTGCGCCATTGAAATACTGGAAAACGTCAACCCCACGCCCGAAGTCATACGCGGCCTGACCAACTTGAAGCAGCAGGGCTATTTGCTGGCCCTTGACGACTTTGTCGGCCAAAAGGAACTGCTGCCCTTTTTGCGCCTGGTGGACGTTATCAAGGTCGATGTGCTGAAAATGGATCGCGGCAAGCTCAGCCAGATGGTCGAGGGCTTTTCCCGACACCTTTCGGCCAAGCTTCTGGCCGAAAAGGTGGAAGACCAGCAAACCGCCGATTACTGTAGAAGCCTCGGCTTTGCCCTTTTTCAAGGCTATTTTTACAGCAAGGCCGAAATTATTACCGGCCAGAAGCTCAGCCCCTCGCAAACGGCCAAAACGAAAATTTTGCTCAAAGCCACTGAACCGAGCATGGATCTGCAGCAGCTCAAGGAGCTTATCGCCTCGGACATCTACTTGAGCTACCGGCTCCTGCGCTATATCAACTCGGTCTTTTTCGGCATGCCGGTCAAGGTGCTGACCGTTGACCACGCCGTCACCCTTTTGGGCGTGGACAAGGTCAGGCAGTGGCTTATCGTCACCAGCATGGCCGAACTCGACGCCTCCCCCATGTCGCAGGAAATCGCCTTCATGGCCGCTTTTCGCGCCAAGTTTCTGGAAACGCTGGCGGAAATACACCCGCCCACCAAGCACAGCAATATCGGCAAAAAGCTGTTTCTGGCGGGGTTGTTCTCTCTGCTCGAAGGGCTGCTCAAAATGCCCCTGGACGATATTTTTGAGGCTCTGCCCATTGACGACGACGTGCGCGAAGTGCTCACCAGGGGCACCGGCCCTCTGGCCCCGTGGTATAACCTCATGCTTTCCTACGACAAGGGCCTGTGGAACGACATGCGCGACTTTTCCCTCAAGCTGGCCTTGAGCGACAAAGAGCTGGTCGCCGCCTACGCCACGGCCGCGGGCTGGAGCCGCAGCGTTTTTTCCGGCTCAGGCATAGAAACCACGGCCGCCCCGGCGCCCGCCCCGGTTGCGTTTAAAGACGAATAAGCCCCCTTCCGCCGCTGTTGCGCACCGAGCCCGAGGGCTTTGCGCAGGCGCCCGTAAACAACTACAAACGCCCGCTCTCCTTAAGGAAAAGCGGGCGTTGCCGTTTTGCGTGGCCAGCGGGCGAGCCGCCGCCTGTCAATCGTATTCCACGGAACTGATTTTCATCAGTCTGTTCCAGTTGTGGTGGGCTTCAATGTAGCGCAAAGAACCGGTCTTGGCCCTGATAACCATGGAATGGGTCACCGCGCCGTTGCCGCTGTATTGCACGCCCTGCAAAAAGGTGCCGCCGGAAATGCCCGTGGCCGCGAAAAAGACTTCATCCGTCCTGACCAGGGTATCGGTGGTCAGGGTATCCCGAACGTCAATGCCGGCGTTTTGCACGGCTTCCTTTTCCACATACGACTGCGGGTCAAGCCGGGCGAAAATCTGCCCGCCCATGCCCTTGATGGCGCAGGCCGCGAGCACGCCTTCCGGGGTGCCGCCGGTGCCGATCATCATGTCCACCTCGGAGCGCGGGTCAACAGCCATGAGCGCGCCGCACACGTCGCCGTCGGTATGCAGCTGGATGCGCGCCCGGTTTCGCGAATGCTCTGAATCAAGCGCTGGTGCCGGGGCTTGTCGAGCACGAAAACCACCAGGTCGTCCACGTCTTTGCCCAGAGATTTGGCAACCTTTCTCAGGGTTTCCGGCACGGGCGCATCAAGGTCGACCACATACTGGGCGGCCGCGGGCACCACCAGCTTGCGCATGTAAAAGCTCGGGCCGGGGTTGTACATGGTGCCCGCCGGCGCGGCCCCGACAACGCAGATGGCGTTGGGCCTGCCATAGGCCAAAAGATTGGTGCCCTCAACAGGTCAACGGCAATATCCAGGCTGGGGCCGGCGCCGGAGCCGACCTTTTTCGCCGTTAAAAGCATGGGCGCTTCGTCTTTTTCGCCTTCGCCGATAATAACGGTGCCGTTGATTTTTAAGGAATTGAAGCTCAGGCGCATGGCGTCCACGGCGGCTTTGTCGCCGGCCTCTTTTTCGCCCCGGCCGAGCCAGCGGGCGGAAGCTAGGCGGCAGCCTCGGTAACGCGCACCAGATCAAGGGCCAGGTTGCTGGTAGGAGCTTCTTTGTTGGGCGATAAGGTCACGGATTTACCTCCGGAATAATGAACGGACCACACAGGCGGAACGCGAAGCGCGCCCCGAAAAGGCCAACAAGAACAAAGTAGGCGCAGGGGCCACATTGTACGCGAGGCTGCGGCAGGCATCAAGAGAAAGCGGACGGGAATTTTAGCCCGCGGCCGGAGATCCATAGGGCATTTTCACAGTGAAAATACCCTTAGATTGATGACAAAGCCCGCGTCGCGGCCTTTGTAAAGGCACGCCCGCTCCGGTGCTTAACGGCGGCAGTGAATGCCGCCTGCACCTGCGCGGCGGTTTGTTGCCAAAGCGCTTTGGCAACAAACTTGGGCCTTTAAAAATGAAAATGCCCTATTCCGCCTTTTTCTTGGGCCACAGATACGAGGCGACAATGCCGCCGATAAGCACGCTGAAAACAACGGCCAGGCTGGCCTCAGGCGGCACGTGCAGCGTGGTGGCGACCCCGAGCAGCATTTTCAGGCCGATAAAGACCAGAATGATGATCACCGCGGCTTCCAGCCTGCTCAGGAAACGGTTTGCCGCGGCCAGCAGAAAATACAGGGAACGCAGGCCGAGAATGGCGAAAATGTTCGAGGTGTAAACAAGAAAGGTTTGCGTGCCAAGGGGCAGCGGCTCTTTGAGCCCGGCAAAAATGGAGAATATGGCCGGCACGCTGTCAAAGGCGAACATGACGTCGGCTATTTCAATGGTCACCAGGCAGAGAAAAAGCGGTGTGACACACAACACGCCGTCCAGGCGCACAAAGAAATTGTGTCCGGAAAGCTGCGGCGAAACCGGGAAAAAGCGGCGGGTCAGCCGCACGGACCAGTGGTTGCTGTAATCTTCCAGCTCGTGCGTGTCCTGTTTGCTGCTCTGCCACATTTTCCAGGCCGTCCAGAGCACGAACAGGCCAAAAACCAAAAGCGCCCACTTGCCGAAAACGGCAATAAAGGAACTGCCCAAAGCCACGAAAATAAGGCGCATGATAACCGCGCCGATAATGCCGTAATACAACACCCGGTGCTGCAATTCCGGCCGGATGGAAAATGACGAAAAAATGGCGATAAAGACAAAAAGGTTGTCGACGGACAGGCTTTTTTCAAGAAAATAGCCGGTCAAAAAGAGCATGCCCTGGGCCCGGCCGTGGGCCGCGCCCACACACGGCAAAAGCCAGGGAAAGCAGTATCCAGAAAAGCGACCACAGGGCCGCGTCGCGCATGGAAATAGCCTTGTCCTGCTTGTGGGCGAACAGGTCCAGCAGCAAGGCGGCGACCACCAGAACGGCAAAAGCAGAACTTCCAACAACGAATATTCACCCAGCATGCAAGGCTCCTTTACCGGCCGGCGCGCAACGCGCCGCATTATGCGCTCATGGTACAGCAGAAAGATGGCGGCGACAATACGCCGGGGCAAGAGGCGGGCTTGTATTTTGATCAGCAGCCGTCAGTCCCGCGCAAGCGGGAATCCAGTGATTTTTGTCTTTCCGGGCTTTATCAGCAACAGCGGGGAGGCCGTTTCCGGCCTCCCCGCTTACAATTAAATAACAAACAGCGTTTCCGCGCTTTATAGTTTGAAGCCGAAGTCCTGCAACGCCTTTTTCAGCTTTTCCAGGTTTTCCGGCTGCATGCCCACCAGCGGCAGGCGCGTGGAAGCATCCTCAAAACGGCCGAGCAGCCCCAGGGCGGTTTTCACCGGCACCGGGTTGGTTTCGTAAAAGCAGGCCCGGCTCAAGGGGGCGAGTTTGTAGTGCAGTTCGCGCGCTTTTGCCAGGTCTCCGGCAAAATAGGCGGCGCACATGCCCGCCATTTCAGCCGGGGCAATATTGGAAACCACCGAAATCACGCCCTTGCCACCCACGGCCAGGCTGGGCAGCACCGTAAAGTCGTCGCCGGAAAGCAGCACAAAATCATCGTCGCAGAGCTCAAGGATGTCTGAAACCTGAACCAGGTTGCCCGTGGCCTCCTTGACGCCGATAACGTGCTTAAGGTCTTTGTACAGCCTGGCCATGGTGGCCGGGGCAATGCTCACGCCCGTGCGGCCTGGCACGTTGTAGAGCACGGCTGGAATGGCCACTTCGTCGTTAATGGCTTTGAAATGGGCGTAAAGCCCTTCCTGGGTCGGCTTGTTGTAATAGGGCGTGATGAGCAAAATGGCATCGGCCCCGGCCTCTTTGGCAAAACGGGCCAGGCTCACCGCCTCTTTGGTATTATTGGAACCCGCGCCGGCAATAACCGGCACCCTGCCTTTGGCCTGGTCTATGCAAATGCGAATCACAGCCTCATGCTCATCGTGCGACAAGGTGGCCGACTCGCCGGTGGTGCCGCAGGGCACAAGGCCGTCAATGCCGTCGGCGATCTGCCGTTCAATGAGTTGTCTGTAGCCTTGCTCATCAACCTGGCCGTTCTTGAACGGCGTGACCAGGGCGGTAAACGCGCCTCTAAGTTGCATAGCCTACCTCCGGCGTGCTGCCCGGCCGCATGCGCGCGGCCCGGGGGAAACAACGTGCAAAGCCCCATTCAAGGCCCATAAAGGCTGTGTGAACCGGGGCTTACGGTAAGGCGATTCAATCACGAGCGCGGCCCGGCGTCAACCCGCTTTGTGAGCCGGAACCTGTTTTTGCCGCAACAAAAGCAAAAATAAAATATATGCTTGCCTATATGTGAAATTATGATAGAACAGAAGTAAACCCACTCCGGAGGAATACCATGTTCACTTGGGCCATACTCTTTTTGATTGTAGCCATTGTTGCGGCGGCCCTGGGCTTTGGCGGCATGGCCGGCACCGCGGCCTGGGCCGCCAAGCTGGTTTTCATCGTCGGCCTTGTGCTGGCGGTTGCCAGCTTTGTTTTCGGCCGCGCCAGACGCTGACGCCCAAAGGTCAGCCCCCCTTCCCCTCGGGCCGGCGGACCGCCGCCCGAGTTTACATATAAACGCGCCAGGGGCATTGCGCCGTTGCAATGCCCACGCAACAGAGGCAGGCGGCTTTGCCTGCCGTCAGCGATCAAGCGACGTTCCGGCCCATTCGCTGGAAGGTCAACGAATACAGCCCGGAAAGGCTTGCGGCCTTTCCGGGCTTTCTTCTGCGCTTAAGCGGCATACTTTATCGTCCCGTGCACTTCCTGAAAGTATTTACGCATTGCGGCCTGAAATGCTCGGGAACAGGCTGCGCTATAAGAAATTTTGATCGGCGTTTGACGCGGGCAGAGAGCAAAAGAACCGTGGCGCGGCTAGTGCGCGGAATAACTACGCATCCTGCCCAGCACCAAATCCACGTAGCGCCGGGTTTCGGCATTGGGCATTTCCGTGGTCAGGGCCGCATAGACCTGCTCCGGGGTCATGGAGTTGATGCGGGCCACGGCCGCGTCCTGATCCGGATCAAAAAGGCGCAGCACCGCGCCGGGACCACCGTTATAGGCGGCAATCATGCACATTTGCCTGGAACTGGCGTTGTGCACGCCGCCAAAATAGCGCTGCGCCAAAAGATGCAGATAGGCCACGCCATAGCGGATGTTGGCCTCGGGGCTGAAAAGCGTTTCCAGACTGGGCGCGCCCGGCGCGCCCGTCAGATAGCGGTGGGCCTCGTGCCCGGCCGTATCGGGCACGATCTGCATCAGGCCCACGGCCTGGCTGCGGCTGACGGCAAAGGGGTTGAAATTGCTTTCAGTGTGCATGATGGCCAGAACCAAGGCCGAAGCCAGACCATACTGTTTGGCGTAACGGCTTACATGCTCGCGGTATTTTCCGGCCTGGGCGCTGTAAGCGGCGGCCGCGCCCGGCACGCCGAGGCCGCGTATCAGAGCGCGCACCAGGGCCTGGTTTTTGGCGCTGTTGTCTTCGCAGGTTCGCAAGCCCGACAGGGAAGCCTTTTCCGGCCTGAACCACCTGTCGGGCAGCCCCTGCTCGTTAAGTTCCTCGCCATAGAGCAGCGGCGCCTCAAGCTCGTCAGTCGCGGACCGGGCCGGGCTGAAAAAACTGACCTCAAACATATCCGGCGCGGCAGTCATAAAAGGCAGCGGCGAATGGCGCAGACGGGTAACCGGCACCGGCCCGTCAACGGTCTCGATAGTGACCAGGCCGTGAGCAAAGCGCAGCAGGCCGCCCTTTTTCTCCGCCCCGGCATAGCCGGGAAAGCGATGCCTGGCGGCGGTCAAATCGTCGTGGCTGATGTCGCCGCGCACCACGCTGCCACCCTGGCTTGACGAAAGGAAAAGTCCCCGGCCTTGCGGCCGGTGGCGGCCAACGCCTCGGCGCTGAGCGGAAAGGACGTGTCCAGCCCTTGCGAAAAATAGTCCGGCCCAAGCGTCTCAAGCCGGTCCAGGCGCACCTGTATTCTGGCTACCGGACCAAAGGGGCCGGTGAACGGGCGTTGGTCCAAAAAAAACCAAAGGCTCGCGGCCAACACGGCAAGACCGCATACAGCGGCAAGAGCAAACCGGGACAGGCCGCGAAGGGGCGCAACACGGCGGGCCCGTGGCGGCGCAAAGCCTTTCCCTCTGGCATGCCGGTCAAAAAACCGGCGCGATGCGGCCGGCAAGGCCGCCGGACGGCTGACAAAGGCGTTGGGACAGGTTGTGGCGCTGCTCATAATTTCCATACATCTCAAGCGGATAAAAAAATTTCTGACCAGGTCCGCAAAAAGAGGCTGTTCCTGTCCGCTTTTCTTGCATGATTCGTGCCCACAGGTGGAGCAATGTTTATTTCCGTTGATTGCCGCTTCTTAAGAAAACACTGATTAAACGGCTGAAGGAAACGTTGCGTTTTTCGTTTGCTCCACCTTGCCGGGCACAAGCGGCGGCAAGGGTGTGGCCAGCAGCAGCAAGGCGGCGGCGCAGGCAACGGCCGTGCCGGAAACAATGGCACCACCCGGCCCCAGCAGGCCGGTCAGCAGGCCGAACAGGGCCGGGCCAATGTTCTGCCCCAGACGCAGCAGCACGGCGTTCAGAGCCATCAGGGCCGCGCGTTGCCCTTCCGGGGCCTGGCCGGTCAAAAGCGTGGAAACAAGGGGAATATTCAGGCCCTGGGCCAGGCCGTACAACGTTACCGGCAGCACCAGCCAGATAAGGCCGGGCATAAGTGGCATAAGACAAAAAGCCGCGACATACATGGCCATGGCCGCCAGCAGCAGGGTTTTGGTCTGAAAGCGTCTGTACAACCTGGGTAATTGCGAGGCCGCCAGGCCCGAGGCCAGCGAGGCCGTGGCGATAATCAGGCCCGATTCCAGCGGCTTGGCCTGGTAGACAAGTTCCGCCAGCAGGGGAAAGCAGGTGATCAGCGGCCCGGAAAGCATGATAAAGGTCAAGAGCGTCAGGCCCAGCAAAACCAGGGTTTGCCGCTCGCGGGCCACGGCCAGACTTTTTTTCACATATTGGGCCAACGGTTCGGCCGCGCCGGGCCGCATGAGCGGCGCGCGCAGGGCCAGAAACAGCACGGGCAGGGCCAGAAGAGGCAGCGCAAAGGGCAAACGCCAGTGAACCATGGCCAGGCCGCCGCCCAGCGCCGGGCTGATGGCCGTGCCCAGGCCCAGAACCACGGCATTCCAACTCATGACCCTGGCCCGGTCTTCGCCCTGCCAGGTATCGGCAATGATGGTGGCGTACAAAAGCCCCAGCGGCGCGCTGCCCGCGCCCTGCACCATGCGCCAGAAAAGCAGGCCGCCATAACTTTGGGCAAAAAGGCAGCCAAGACCGCCCAGAGCGAAGAGCAGCAGGGCCGGAACCAGTACGCACTTGCGGCCGTACCGGTCGGCCCACACGCCCACAAAGGGTATGAAAACAAGGCCGGGCAAGGCAAAAGCGGCAATAATGCGCCAGGAATGTTCCGGAGCAAAGCCGAACTGTCTGGCGATTTGCGGCAACGAGGGAATCAGGCTGGAAATGCCCATGGTCACCAGCAAGGTCAGGCAAAAGACCAGGCAAAGCATGGGCCGTTGCGGCTTGCCCGTCTTCACAGCGCGGACTCTGCGGGGTATGGTGGGGTTACATGCAACGAAGAACCGTAATGTGTGACATTCATTGCCCGAAAGTATGCCCGTCAACGGCTAAAAACACAATCCCGAGCCACGCCAGGCAAAATAGCCCGACGCACAACGAGCCAACCATGACCAGCAGCCTGCCCTTTGACCGCATACGGGCCGTCATTTTCGATTTTGACGGCACCCTGGCCGTGCCCGCTCTGGACTTTGCCGTCCTGCGCGAGCGCGCCTTCGCGGCCGTAACCGCCATAACCGGACCTTTTGCCGCCTCGGGCCTGCCGGTCATGGAAGAACTGGACAGACTCGGCAAAACTTTGCCCGCGCACACGGCCTGCGCGGCCAAAGCCGCGGCCATGGCCGCCATTGAAGAGGTGGAGAAAGAAGCGGCCGCACATTCCTCGCTTTTTGCCTTTGTCCGACCCATGCTTGACGCCCTGCGCGCGCGCGGCCTGGACATGGCCGTTGTCACCCGCAACTGCCCGGCTGCCGTGTACACGGTTTTTCCCGACCTTGACGAACATGTGGCCTGCGTGCTGACCCGCGAGCACGTGCGCCATGTCAAACCGCACCCCGAGCATATGCAAAGCGCCCTGCGCCTTCTGGGCCGCGCCCCGGAACAAAGCCTGTGCGTGGGCGACCACCCCATGGACATAGAAGCGGGCAGACGCGTGGGCGCGTATACGGCGGCCGTGGCCAGCGGCGAATCAACGGCGGACGAACTGGCCGCGAACAAGCCCGATATTCTGGCAAGGGACGCCTGGCAGGCTGTGCAGGGGCTGCTGCGCTGATCACAAAACTTCGTAAATGCGCGTATAGGTATTGTCAAAAACCAGCCTGAAATAGGGGGCGATGGCCGGGTCGTCAGGTTCGCTGATAAGCAGCTGGACCATCATGGTGTTAAAAAAGACGTTGTCCATGACCATTTTGTCGCTGACCAGGGTGGAAAACAGCCCCTGACCGCGCTGGCGCGCCCAAAAAGCGCGTAAAAAGCCGTGTTCGGCTTCGGCGCGCTTGCCGCCATGCTGGGTGTTAAAAAGAAAATGGTACGCGCCGTAGCGGTTGAAGTTATAGCGCTCCAGGCCTTTTTCGCTAAAGAGCACGATATCCGAAGCATAGACCGGCTCCGCGCCCTCGGCCCGGATGGCCCCTGTTTCCACGTTGAATTCCAGGGCCGGGGTCAGGTTGTTCATCAGCGAGCCGGAAGCCTGCCGCGTTTCAAAATTCCACGAGCCGTAACGCGTCACCCACAGCCCCAGGCGCAAGAGCTCGAGGCTGACCACCAGATACTGCCTGCCTTCGGCCTTGATCAAAGGCTTTTTTCTGTCGCCCAGGTCGCGCATGAGCTGCTGGGCCTCGGCCGCGTTCATGCCCGTGAATACCTTGCCCGGCACATTGCCCTTGCTGGCCGTGTACTTGACGATCTGCCGGGCAAAGCGCGGGTCGGCCGTGGTGTAGACGGCCGCGGGCAAGTACAGCGAAGGGCCGCCGTGGCGCGCGCCGTCGGCAATGGTGTGCCGCCGGGAAAAATGATGGGCGGCATAGCCCCAGTCCCACCAGTCCCAGACCAGGGAATCGGCCTCGCTGAAATCGCGCAGCCAGACCAGGCCTTCGGCGTGCTCCCGGCTGATGATCGGGCCCTGGGTATAATCGGGCAAAAGCCGGGCCAGCGGCCAGGCAAGAACCAGGGTGCAGACCAGGCAAGCCGCCAGACAGCCGGGGACCAGGGCGCGCTTTACGCGTCGCAGCCAGGCCGCTATCTGCGCGGCGGGGTCAGGGCCTTCCAGGGCCGCGCGCCGCACCCTTTGCAGCCGGGCCGCGTACAGGGCGGCGGCCGCGCGCTCCAAACCCCAGCCCGCGACCATGCACAGGGCGGGCAGCAGCGTGGCCGGGCCGAACAAAGTCATGCGCGCGCCCATGCGCAGACTGAGCAGCGAAAGGACGAACAAGGGCGCCAGCCAGGCCGTGGCCGGGGCGACCAGCAGAATCAGGAAAAAGGAGAGCAGCGCCGCGGCCGTCACCACCTCGTAGGGATAGACGTAAATCAGCAGATCCCTGAAGGAAATGGTCTGCACCTCTATGATCGACTGGGCCACGGAGGGAAAGACCAGCGCCCCGGCCTCGTCGCCGGCGTGGGCGGCCAGGTCGCCGCTTCTGTCCGCATAGGAGGAAAAAGAGCGGCGCATGGCCTCGAAAACGGCAAGGTCGGCGGCCAGGGCCAGCACCAGCAGCCAGGCCAGGGCCAGGAACCAGGGGTTGTACAGAATTTGTTCCAGCCGGCGGCGCAAGGTCTTGTCGGCCGCGCTTTGCGGCTCGTTCAGGCCATTGTCTTCCTGTCCATCGGCCGAGCCGCGCGTCAGCAGCAGCAACGCGGCCCAGGCCAGGCCGAGGGCAAGGCCGTTCCAGCCGCCAACCAGTAGCGGCAGGGCATGGCACAAGGCCCCGGCCAGAAGCGGCAACCGGCCGCCCCGGGGACCGAGCAGCACAATGAGCAGCGGCAGCAGGAACAGGGAAAAGCGGGCCAGATAGGGGAAAAGCGAATGCCAGTCCTGCATCCAGTGCCCGAAAAGACCCGATACGACGAGCAGAATCAGCCAGGGCGCGGCCAGGGAAGCGCGCCGCGCCTCGCTGCGGCCATAGGTGTACACGCCGGGCCGCGTTGCCTTGGGGCCGAAGAAAAGCCAGGGCGCGGCCAAAAAAAGCGGGCAAAACCCCGGACAGGCAGTTGCCCGGCGCTGCCGCTGCCGGCGCCATGACGGCCAAGGGCTGTGGCCAGTCCGCAGCGCCCAAGGACGGCGCGCCCAAGCCGTTGCCGTTCGTTTTGGTCGCGCCCTGCTCTAATGCGTCCGGCCCCAAGGTGTCCAGGCCAGATACGCCCGGTTCGGATGCGTCCGGTTCGGAAAGATCCGGCACAGGCATCTGCGGCGCGCAGCCGCCGTCCAGCTTTTGCCGCAGCCTGGCGCACACGCCCGGCAGCAGCAGTTCCGGCCAGCTGCACAGCCAGGGGCTGAGCCACAGGGCGGGAACAAGCCCGAGCAGCACGGCAAAAAGCAGTATAACCAGATCGGTATCGTAAAAGCCAAGCAGGGTGCGGGCGCAAAGGCCGGGGCCAGAGAGGCCAGCACCCCGGCGCACAGCCCGGCAAAGGGCCTGCCCAGGCCCCAGCACCACAAAAACACAGCCACGGCGGTAAAACCGCAAAGCAGGGGCGGCAGCCAAAAACCGGCCACGGCCGGGCTGAGGCCCGTGGCCCATGCGGCCAGCCGGGCCAGTTCGGACATGGGGTGCCCGGCGCCGAATTCAAAGCCCTCGGCCCCGGCTATCCAGTGGTAGGCGTCATGGGTGGCGAGCAAAAACTCGCCATCAAGGCTGTAGGTGGGGTTGTCCCAGAACGGCGTTTCCAAAAGCCGGGCGCCGACCGCCAGGGCAAAGGTCAGCGCAAGGCAGAATACAGGCAGATACAGCCTGTCGCTACGCGAGCGCGAGGGGCAAAGGGCCGTCCCCCAGGGCAACAGGGGTGGAACGGCAAAGAAAAGAGAACGCCGCGTCCAGCCGGTCATGCAATCCCGCCTTGCCGCTCAAGGGCCCAGAAATAGCGGTTGTCGTCGCCAACGCGGTAGCCCTGCGCGGCCGTGACGCTCCAGCCCGGGGGCAGGCTGTGCGGCGCCGGCGTCTTGGCCATAAAAACGCAGACCAGCCCGTCGGAAGCGTAAGGAGCAACCAGATCCAGCACCTTGCGCCAGGGCAGGAAAGCCCGGCTTATGATAAGCTGGCCCGCGCCCTGGGCGTGCAAATATTCCTCCGCCCTGCCCTGAAACACCGAAACCCCGGGCAGCGGGCAGGCGGCCAGTACGGCGCGCAGAAAAAGCGCCCGCTTTTCCCGCGCTTCCACCAGCACATAAGCGCCCTGCCGCCAAAGCAGGCGCAGGGCAATGCCCGGCAGGCCCGCGCCCGCGCCAAGGTCGCGGCATTGGGGAGCGTCCGGCAGATCGAGGCTTTGCAAAAAAGGGACAAGGTGCAGGCTGTCAACAATCAGATTGTCGAACACCTCGCGCCAGTTGGCCGGGCCAACCAGGTTCATGGCCCGGTTCCACTTGACCAGCAGCCCGAGATAGACGGCAAGGTCCGCGCAGGCCTTTTCATCCGGCGCAAAACCCTGTTGCCGCGCGGCCGCAAGCACGGCCCCGGCGTCGGGAAGGAAAGATCAGATACGGCGGCCTTTGCGCTCATGCGCTGCGCCCCTTGTCCGGATGCAAGGCGTTTGCCCCGTAATCAAAGGTAATCGGGATCAATGGCGGCCGGGCCGTCGGCCAGCATGAGCTTGACAAACTGCACCGAATACTCGTCAACCGGCACAATGGGAAAAGACTGGCGGCAAACGTCGCAGGTAATCATGGCCGGCTGCGGCGGAGCCACAAGGGGCAGTTCCCTGCGGCAATAGGGGCAGGGATAAAAAAACACCAGTTCCATGCCAATGGGTTTGACCGGAGAAATGGGACGCTTGGCCATTCTAGCCCTCCAGCAGGCTTTCGCCGCTCATGTCCGGCGGCACGGGCATGCCCCAGAGATGCAGCAGCGTGGGCCCGATGTCGCCCAGCTTGCCGTCCTTGAGACGCCGCGGTCCATCCTGACCCACAGCGTCCACCAGGACCAGGGCCACCGGGTTTTTGCTGTGCGCGGTCATGGGCTGGTTGTCTTCGGTCAGCATTTCCTCGGCATTGCCGTGGTCGGCGGTCATCAGCAGCCTGCCGCCCCTGTCCCTGACCGCCTCAAGCACCTTGCCCACACACTGGTCAACGGCTTCGCAGGCCTTGACGGCCGCCGGAATAACGCCGGTGTGGCCGACCATATCCAGGTTGGCGAAATTGCAGACCACAAAATCGTAGCGGCCCGACCGCCATTCATCGATAAGCGTTTCAGCCACCTGGTAGACGCTCATCTCGGGCTTTAAGTCGTAGGTGGCCACCTCGCGGGGCGAGGGGATAAGCCGCCTGTCTTCGCCGTCAAAGGGCTGCTCGCGGCCGCAGTTGAAAAAATAGGTGACGTGGGCGTATTTTTCCGTTTCCGCGATGCGCAGTTGGTGCATGCCCGCCTCAGACACCACCTGGCCCAGACTGTTGTTCAGTTCCTGGCGCACAAAGGCGGCCGGCATGGGAAAATCCGCCTCATAGGCGGTCATGGTGGCAAAATCGGCCAGTTTGGGGCGTCGTACCCGGTCAAATTCGCCAAAGCCGTCGTCAAAAAGGCAGCGGCACAACTGCCGGGCGCGGTCCGCCCGGAAATTGAAAAAAAAGACCGCGTCGCCGTCCTTGATCGTACAGGCCTGCTCCTTGCTCTCGGCGATCAGGCAGGGGCTGATAAATTCGTCGGTTTGCCCGGCCGCATAGGCGGCGCGCACGGCTTCGACGGCATCGCTGAAAACAGCGCCCTCGCCGTTGACCAGGGCGTCCCAGGCGATTTTTGTCCTGTCCCAGCGCTTGTCGCGGTCCATGGCGTAATAGCGGCCGATAACGCTGGCGATTTTCTGGCCGGGCCGCAGTTTTTCCGTGAGGCGCTCAAGGTAGCCCAGCCCGGCATGGGGGTCGCTGTCGCGGCCGTCGCTAAAGGCGTGTATGCAGACGCGCACCCCGGCCCGGCCCGCGGCCTCGAGCAGGGCGAAAAGATGGTCCAGATGGCTGTGCACGCCGCTGTCGGACAAAAGCCCCATAAGATGCAGGGCGCCGCCGCTTTGCCCGGCCGCCCTGATGCAGGCGTCAATAACCGGGTTTGAGGCAAAGCTGCCGTCTTCAATGGCCATGTCAATGCGGGTCATGTCCTGGTAAACGATGCGTCCGGCGCCGATGTTCATGTGGCCCACTTCGGAGTTGCCCATATAGCCCTTGGGCAAACCCACGGAACGGCCGGAACAGCGCAGCAGGCAGCGCGCGGGCGACTGCATGAGGGCGTCTATATTGGGCGTGCGCGCCAGGCTGACGGCATTGCCCGGACCGGCCGGAGCCTGGCCCCAGCCGTCGAGAATCAAAAGAAGTGTCGGTGTATGTGGCGCGGGCATGAAGCCTCCTTACAAAAAATCCGGATTCCGCCTGGTTGTCCGAAAATCCGTATTTCCGGCGCGGCGTCCAAATGCCGGGCAACGGCAAAAGCCGGATAGCCAGTATAGCATGATGCGCTTTGGCTGACCAGCAAAGGACGGCAAAAGGGCTTTCAGGCGTCCGGAGCGCGCGTATCGGCCAGCACCGGCGCCGCGGGCCACAGGTCGTCCAGGCGGTACAGCTCGCGGCTGTCCGGCTGAAAGATGTGGATGACCACGTCATTGAAATCCAGCAGAATCCATTTGCCCACGGCGTGGCCTTCCATGCGCAGATATTCAAGATTCTCGTCGCGCGCGGCCGCGAGCAGGTGCTCGGCCAGGCCCTGCCCGTGCCTGACGGAAGTGGCGCTGGCAATGATGACCGCCTCGGAAAGGCTGTTTTCCGCCACAAGGTCAAGGGCCAGAATGTCCCTGGCCTTTTTGTCGGCAAGGCGGGCCACCAGCGCGGCCACTTTTTCCGGCGTGGAAACCGTGGAATATTTTTTCTCTTTGCTGCTCATGTATCCTCATTCAAACACAGTGTCTTTGAACCGCGCCGCTCGCGGCAAAAAAGCTCGCCCTCGGCGGCGGCCGGCAAGGGCCGATTGCGCATCGCCCTTTGGCGAACCTGTTCTTACGCCTTTTTGCCCCGGGGCGCAAACAATGGTGGCGGCGCAAACCGTGCCGCTGCCCCAGGCCGCTCACTTGCGGGTTTTTCCTTCCAGAAGTATACTCCGTATTTACGCTTAAGGAGGAAGCCATGAGCGACAACCCCGCCGGGATTTTTACCCCAGAATGGACCGCGGCCGCCTTTCCCCGAACGGGCGGACGATTTTTTTGAAGCCCTGTTCGGCGGCGCGGAAGACGGCGCCTACGATATTTCGCTGCGCTACATAGGCAGCGCCGGCAACGCTCATGAATTCGCCTTTGACTTAAGCCAGCGCCCGGGCAAATGCCTGGCCTGCAACCTTACCTACGGCTTGCCCCAGGTTTTTTCCCGCCATCCGATCTTGAACGTCAAGGGCGTGGCCGAAAACGTGGCCAAAGCCCTGGGCAGGATCCGGCCGCCGTCAGTTGGCAGCTCGGCTCCACCAGGGAAGAATCGTCCGCGCTGCACACCATTCCTTTTACGGTTGTCGCGGCCTGAGCATTTGCCCATTTCCCGCTCGTGCCGCGAGCCGCTTTCACCAACAGACAGACGTAACGCCAAAGGCAGGCCCCTTTCCAAGGACCTGCCTTTCTTTTCCATTGGCAACCAAGGCGTTGCCAACAAACACAGCCAGGCCCCTTGTGCAAGGGCCTGGCTGTAAATACAAAGGCGCGCCGGAAAGGCTTAACGCTTGGAGTACTGGTACCTGGCGCGGGCGGCGCGCAGACCGTACTTTTTACGCTCTTTCTTGCGGGCGTCGCGAGTCAGAAAACCGGCCTTCTTGAGCACCTGGCGCAGGGTGGGATCCAGGTCAAGCAAAGCGCGGGAGATGCCGTGGCGCACGGCTTCGGCCTGGCCGCTCACACCGCCGCCACGCACATTGACCTTCACGTCCATCTTTTCCAGGTTCTTGGTCAGAACCAGGGGCTGGCGGATGATCATCTGCAGCGATTTGCGGGGGAAGTAATTCTCAAAAGAACGGCCGTTGACGACAATCTGGCCGTTGCCGGTGTAAAGGCGGGTGCGGGCCGTGGCGTTTTTGCGGCGGCCGGTGCCGTACTTGAACTCGGTGGACATACTCTTCTCAGGCCTCTCTTAATTAGTTGATTCTGAAAAAGCCCTTCGGGCCTTTTTCAGAAAGGCACGCCAGCTTCATGCGCCGCTTCGCGGACGCCGCGAATAAATCGCGGCTCGCATTTCGCCGCGCCCGCCCGCTCTTCGCGGCCGGGCAGTCGGCCCTTATCTTGATTTCCGGTTGTGCGGTTTCGCTATTTCTCCGGTATGCATTATGCTTCTTCGCATAAATACATGCTTCCAGGGCCGACTAATTAATGAAAGCTCAGGGCTTTGGGCGCCTGGGCGGTGTGCGGATGCTCCGGCCCGGCGTAAATTCTCAGTTTTTTCAGCATGGCCCGGCCAAGGCGGTTTTTGGGCAGCATGCCCTTGACAGCCTGCATGAGCACAAGATGGGGCTTTGAAGCCAGCAGTTTTTCAAAGCTGGTTTCCTTAAGGCCGCCAACATAGCCGCTGTGGCGGTAGTACATCTTCTGGGCGGGCTTGTTGCCGGTCACGCGAATTTTGTCGCAGTTGACGACAATGATGAAATCCCCGTTATCCATGTGCGGCGCGAATTCGGGCTTGTGCTTGCCGCGCAGGCGATGGGCAATCTGGGCCGCAAGGCGGCCGAGCACCTGGTCTTGCGCGTCCACCACATACCACTCGCGGTTGATGTCTTTAGGCGTGGGCGAGAACGTCTTCATAATATTTACGGCTCCTTGAATCACTGCTCGAAAGACGGCACTTATACGGCCTTGGTCTCGGGAAGTCAAGAATCGACAGGCAGATTTTTCATAAAAAAAGCATCGGAGATTTTTCTAGATTTTTTCTTGACTTTCTCTAGATATGTGGCACGATTGAACCGTGTCACCCCTTGTTTCCGGGGCTGTTTATACGCAAAAACTCCCCGGAATATAACGATATGCATCCATAGCGCGGCTTCTTCGGCCCGCGCCGGTCAAGACAGGAGGTTTACCATGAGACGCGTCTTAATGTTACTCACAGCGGTTCTTGTTCTGGTGAGTCTGGCCACGGTTGCCGCCGCCGCTTCCACTTCCGTGGGCGTCAACGTCAGCCGGGGGCAGGAAGACAGCATGGCTTATTCGCTGAACATCCTGCAAAAATATGAACCCTGGGTTGACAACGAAAACCTGCAAATCTCTCCCCTTGCGGAAATAGGCGGCCACCTGTGGGTGCCCGAGCATGACGACAACGTCTGGGGCGGCTACCTGGCCCCGGGCCTGCGCATCGCCCTGAACACCAGCTCGCAGATACGCCCCTACCTTGAAGGCACTATCGGCGGGGCCATTAACAGCGAAGACCACCTGGACAACCGCGACCTGGGCAGCAATGCCCTGTTCAGAACGCGCGGCACCGTGGGTGTTTCCTTTGGCGAAGGCCTGCGCCATACGGTGCGTGGCGATTACATCCACTATTCCACCTGGGGCCTGACCAACGAAAACGACGGCTACGACACCTACGGCGTTTCCTACGGCTACAGCTTCTGAGGAAACAACGAATAAACGCAACGTTTTCTTCGTGCATGTAATCCATGCTTCCTTAAGTTTGCCGCAAAGCGCGGGCAAGAAATGCCGCCCGCCCGAAAAATCAGACTGTTCACCACAAAGGCCCCGCTTGGCGGGGCCTTTGTGGCTGCAACAGCCCGCCACGCAGGCGCAGGCGGCATTCACTGCCGCCGTTAAGCGCCGGAGTGGGCGTGTCTTTACAAATCCCGCCAAAAGCGGGTTTGTCATCAAACTGAAAGGCCCCGCTTGGCGGGGCCTTTCAGACCCTTGACAAACCCTCGTTTTTCGAAGCGAGGGTTTGTTTTTTACGGCTGTTCACGCCGTGATGGCAAACTTTTTTAAAGTGGGAGCAAAGAAGGTTTTCAGGCGGGTAAATGCTCTGTTAATGGACTGCAATATCGCCGAAAATGTCGGATTTTGCGGTGTCTGGCCATTGCGCCAGACCAGCAGGGCTATTTTCTTCATGTTTTGGCAAGCGGCAGAGAGCAGGCATTGTGTCTGCACTTTCGTCAGGCCCCGGAAGCGAGCGTAGCGGTGTCCGTGCAATTCTTTGCCGTCGGCAAAGCTCCGCTCAACGGTTTCTTTGCGCCGTTTATAAACCGCCTTGCCGTAGTCTTCATAACGATGTGAATTCACTTCATCTTTATAATCCTGCCAGACATGCCGGGTAACGACTTTCACACCATTTTTGCTGTTGGTGCACTGACCGCGCAAAGCGCAAGAGCGGCAATCGGCAGGATTTGAAGCATACTCACGGTATCCGTCGCGGTTGGTCGTGCGGTAGGCAAGTATATGATTTTGTGGACAAAGGTAACAATCTGATGTTTCGTCGTAGACAAAATCTTTCTTACGCAGATAGCCTTCCCGGTGGGTGGGACGGCTGTACCCGATGACCCCGTAAATGTTTCGCTCTGTCAGGCCTTTGCAGATATGGGGAGTGAAATAGCCCGCATCAAGACCCACGGCGGAAGGTTCAAAGCCGAAGCAGTCGCGTTGTCGGTCCAGACGGCCAAGATACGGCTGGCTGTCATGGACATTGCCGGGGGTAACGAAAGTATCGGTTATAATGCTGCATTTGCCGTCTACGGTACGGTGATCCAGGTAAAAGAAGCCCTTGGGTTTGCCTTCGCGCACCAGGTAGCCACTATCCGGATCGGTTGTACTGACCTTGATTTCCTTGGTTTCAGGCGTGGTATCTTTGGGCGGCAAAGGTTTTTTGCCGTGTTTGCGGCGATCATCGCAAATGTCTCGGTCCAACTCTTCCACATACTCCCGCACCGATTTAAGCACATGTGCCTTGTCGTATTTTCCTTTGTTGGCACTGGCTTTCAGGTGCGTTGAGTCGGTGTATAAAACTTTGCCGTCAACCATCCTGCGCTTCACCGCCTGAAGCACGATTTCATCAAAAATCTCTTGATAAACGGGACTATCGTTAAAACGCCTCCGGCGATTCTGGCTGAAGGTGCTGGCGTGAGGGATTTTGTCCGTAAGCGTAAATCCGAGAAACCAACGGTATGCAACATTGACTTCAATTTCACGAATCAATTGCTGTTCGCTGCGAATACCGAATAAATACCCGATAAACAGCATCTTGAACAACACAACAGGGTCGATAGCGGGACGTCCATTGTCTTGGCAGTATAAATTACTCACTTTATCATGAATAAAACTGAAGTCGATTGCCTTGTCTATTTTTCGAAGAAGATGCTCTTTGGGCACGAGTTGCTCGATATAGACCAGCTCCATTCTGCCCTGTTGTTCAATTTTGCGTTTTATCATGGAGATATAAAAACAAAATCCCGGCAAATTGCCAGGACTGGCCAGATCAAAGGCCAGATCGACGTTTTCCTCGGCCAGGGCCTTTTCCTCTTCCGGGAAAATGGCCAGGGCTTCGTCAATCAACAAGGCGCTGGCATGCATGGCTAGGCCGCCCTGGCGGAATCCACGGCGCTTTGCAGAACGCCAATGATGCCGCGCCAGCCTTCGCAGGCGGGGATAAGTTCGTATTCGATAAGGTCGGCCACAAGCACCCAGTCTTCATTGGCCATCACGTCGCCGATTTCGCCGAGCAGGTCGCCCAGGTTGTTGCCCAGATCTTCAAGCTCCTGAATGGGGCCTTCGGTATAGCTGACGCGCAGCACGTGCACGATGTTCAAAAGATCGCGGCTAACGGCGATAATGTCCTGCAAAACTTCCAGACCTTCGGCAAGCTCGGCCTGGCGC